>JALPQI010010523.1:0-49567 GCA_025490895.1 Thaumatotibia leucotreta
GTTCGGTGGTAAGCCAATTCTGATGTCTAGCAACACAAGTTTCGGGAAGTTAAAGTTTGAAAAAGCTTCAGAAGTAAGAAGTTTCTTTTACTTGTGAAATTTCCTGTAACTCTACAACATGCGCATCTGTAGTTGGAACTTAGAATTTACTAAAAAAAACGGCCAAGTGCGAGCTAGATTCGTGTGGAAAGGAAAGAGCACGTTCACGAAATATTGAGATTTTCTATGATATTTTAAAATACTGTAAACTATGAATTATTTTCTATATTTTTTGCAAAATATTAAATCCAGTAGTTTCGGAGATCGGGAGCGGGGTGGTAATTTTTAGACATTTTTTAAAAATAATTTGAAATTTTATTTACCTTCAAAAATTTGTTAAACAAATTTACTACTTTATTCTAGATATTTAAATTCAAACGCCTTTACAGTTATCTCGCGGGTATTTGCGTTTTTTTTAACAATGTTAGTTTTGATTTGATACCAAAAGGGCAGTCCGATAACGTACCAGTGAAATCGTCAAAATTAGTTTAGTCTCATATGTTCTACCCCTAAAGTTGATCCATATAATCAGCGCACACCGTGACATTACGAGTACAAGTGTAGTAAAGTAGTGCACCGCATGTAAAGTGAACTTACGTGAGTTATCACAGATTGAAGAGGATTATCAGTACTGCAACCTTCCTCTTTTAAAGGATAAACAATACTTTTCTATTACGCGATGTAATACCAGTTAATTATTATTGCAACCCGTTATTATTACTTGAGTATTTTTGCATGCAACTAATTTAACCACCCTCTCGCCGAAAAAATAAATATGCAAATAACTATAAACAAACCACAGCCGACATACCTAAATAATTACTACACTCGACACGTGATTCTCCTCTCTGCGAGGCATCCAGAGCTATATAAATATGTTGTCGATCTGACGTTCGGTAACGAAATGTAGTATCGAGTCTGAGATAAGATAAGATAAGATGTGATTACACTGTTAGATAATTTCTGGAAATTTATGACAATGCCACACTGAGAGAACCATGAGGCGAGGACCCTCTGAAGACTGCGAAAAAAATCTGCATATTTTGCTGTCGGGCGTGCTCTCGATAACATTCTAGATCCCCTAATATATTTTTTTTTGTAAGTTTAATAAGAATTGTACTTAACTAGTATGTCTTAAAACGGGATATTTACCATGTAAATTTAATTTATTGAGCATCCTATATTTCCCATCTTCAAGGAGTAACAAAACAGGATATGGTAACTATCCCGCTTTGTTATAATTTAAAGGTGCATTCAGACCAAACGAGCATTCACTATTATATCCCCCACTCTACGAAATCAACGAATCACGTTTTGTGTAACGATCGAATTTCGCAGAGTAGGGGGTTAGAATAGCGAATGCTCGTTTGGTCTGAATTCACCTTAAGACATGCTATCAATTTAATGACCATGTTAATTTAAAAACTCATAATATTATTTAAAATCATTTTCGTAGTTTTAAATTGTATTTTACTTTTGGTTCACATTTTTCATGTGTTCACATTTTGTTTCACATATTCTGAAGATTTTTCTTTTAAATTTACTTTTATTAGTTATTACCTATTCCATTTTATTTTAACAGCGTATCATTCTGAATATTGCAATTACCTCGCTAAGGTGAGTTATAGCGATAAGACCGCCTGTTACTATCTTTATGTTAAAATTGTTCTGTTATGGCTTTAAATATTAATTAATTTATGAATTGCACATAGCAAAGAAAAAATACCGATGTTTACCAACGCTGGAGGTGGGTTTTCCACAAAATCTATTCAAAGTCAAATCGTTAAACTAAGTAGCAAAAAATCTACTTCTGGTTCTAACCCTACACTCCTGACCCGAAAAGAATCCGGCAAGAAACTCAGCGGGCCTTATTTTTCAAATAATAATACATCTTACAGCTAACATGCATTAGAAAAAAAACTTACATAAAATTGATTTAAAATTAATGCAGATAGCGCAATAACTAGCGATGAAGTCTCTAATAGACAGAACATATAAATCTAATCTGTTTTTGTTTTGTTTTTTGTGGCGCAATAAAGCATATTTATTTGTTACTTATACTGTTTCGCTTATCACTACTGCGGCAGATCGATGGGCTAACTCGCGAAAAGGAAGTAGCGCTGGTAAACTCGCGCCAAGTCCGCACGTGTCCGAGAACTTCTCAAACTTGGCCCGCTATTGAAATTCCTAGTTTTGTCTAGAACGTCTGAATTTTCTAGCCAACGTGTTGGGATTTGCATGCTTGAAGTGAGTTAAGGAAATGTCAAGTTGAAGACACATAATTTTAAGTTACTAATCTTTCATACAATCAAGTTTTTTGTGCTTTTGCAGTTTTTCGTTCTTTCATGTTTTATCAGCCTCCGTAGCTTAGTTGGTAGTGACTAGAAATGCCAGATTTTATTTTGAGACAAACAGTAGTATATTTCTGTTTAGAGTATAAAAAATAAAGTACACACAGAAAAAATATAGTATCTGGAGGGTAGTAGGAGATTATTGGCTGAATTTAATTGAAAACGTATAACTTAAATTTTGACACCTCACGAAGCCTGTTAAGTGGATTTAAAATAAATAGGAATGTAATTTATTTTGTTAAATAAATATATTAGGAATTTATTAAATTAAAAATAAAGTATGTTAGCGTACTTTATGCGTCTCGTAAATCGTAAAGTACTTAGAGGTAAAATACAGTATACAATACTTCATATGAAATACAGTAAATCTGGTAACCTTAATAGTGACCCTGCCTACGAAGCTGAAGGTTGTGGATTCGAATCCCAGCGAGAGCATTATTTTGTGTATTTATTTATCACAAACATTTACTAATTGGTTGTGGCTGTCTATGTATTTAAGTAGCTACAGATACAAATATTATATAGATTTCAAATCAAAATGAGATAACTTACTACCGCAATATTTTAAGTTGTTTAAAACGGTTAAGCTATTTGATTTCATGTAGGCGCCTGACGGGGTCTTATTGGGGCGAGCTGCCAACATGCACGGCTTTCCTCTTACAACTGGGATGTTTAAACCGGGAAACATATGGACATAATATATCAGAAATATTTCTCTAATAAGCAGAAACCTACGTAACAAATTAGAAATATACGTCCAAGAGAAAAATATTCGCTGCAGTAGGATTTGTTGAAAGAGCTGTAGGGTTAGCAGTTCAATTGAATCCATAAGGTGCGGTAGATGCTTACCATTAGATAATATACACACTGGTTTTTCGCTGTGGCGGTAAAAAACGCTGCAAGATTAAGACTCGTCAATAGCAACGATGTTTTTCATTTCTTTTATGTATAGTCAAGAGCAAAAATATGAATCCAAAGGATCGTCTTATAAAATGTCATATTTAAGAGGATCCTACATAATCAAAGTGCACTGGTACATATTTTTGTGCATTTTGTATACACATTATTTTATCCCTGACTGTACCGTAAAACTGTCATGAATCATTTAGGGTATTTAAAAAAGAAAAATAAACAACTCAACTAGTTTGACTAGTTAGAAATTCAAAGGCCACAAGTCTAAGTCAGGAACAGTGTATGACCTAAAACATGTCCTTGAGATACACCAACAATTATTACAGTTACGCCCTTCGGTCACATATCGTCTTTCTTATTTATTCCTTTTATCTTTTTATCATGACACAATAATCTCAAGGTGTTTGACATCAATAAATAAGTCAACATTGAAATATTCTTAAATTAATAGTCCATATGGCTGAATAACAGTATCAAAAGCTTCTATAAAGTCAGTGCCATGTGGAGGAAAGCAGAATTAGGTCCGGGCCGCTATCAGTGCGGTCCCACTCGCGATTTATAACAAAACTTGTTGGCAAGCCTGCCGCAACCGCCGGATACGGATGGATCTCGGACAATATGAGCTTGAGACCTTAGTGATGAAATTGATACTTTTACCCCTAATAAAAATAAGGGAATAATATCTCGATGTAATTCATGCACGAAGAAGTTAGTAACTTGATACAATATCTCAGCACTTCCAGATTTTTGGTGAGGTTCAGCAAAACCATGTACATTCGACAAAAAAGTCCCCTTTACAGCTCACAAGTGCAAACATCTTACCACGGATGCGCGATACACATATAAACTCGGTTGCAACGAACGCTCATGCTGTCGCGTGACGTATATAAATTATGATATAAATTATGGTACATAAGCTACAGTATTCGGTTACCATCACTAGTGATAATATAAATAGTAACAGTAGCCATATTTTTAAAATAAATAACCTTTTATTTTTAAATCTGTAATGGAGCTAAGCTTATGGGAGTTTGATTAACTATGTTTATAATTGCTTGTTGAGAACCAATCAAGCCGATGAAAATCACCGTTCACCATTAAAGATTAAAAGTAATAAATGTAATAATATATTCGTCATTTTTAAGCAAAAAACGCACCAGGTCGTAACAGAGGTGCACTAAAGACCATTACTCCAACTAATAGTGAAATTATTTTAATTTAATTTTGCAGAGAGAAATAAAGGTGCAAAACGGAACGTTATTTCCACCCGCTGCGTAGCAGCGTAGAGCCTGCGTAGCACGTGCTACAGTGCTACGAAATTATTGCAGACAATTAATTGTAGCGATCGTTATTTTTATTCGTCCGTTATTAAACATTTTAAATGTTAAATGAGCTCACATAAACAAATCGTTTTATGCAGGATCGATCGTTTAATAATGTAATGTACTCGTATTTTCTGTAAGTTACTAACTGAATGTGGTAAATTAAGGGTAAATTAAAGAGACACACACATACGTATAAACCATCTCAAAACTCGAATTAACAAAATCAAGAGTATGACTGTCTTTGTATTTAAGACCAGAAAATAAATACACTTAAATATGATATTAAGTAGTCCTGATTAAGCTAAAATTGTGAAAACTATAAACAAACATTTAAGATTTCATTGACTATCAAAGCAACACCTTTACGATCGATAAAAGAAAAACATCTCTGCGAACAAAATTGTCTACTTCAGTCTACAAACAAGACCTGCCGATAGGCAATCGAACCGCCATTAGGGCACTGAACGTCTTGAATACCATTTGCAACAAATGAATAGCTGCGTTCGTAATCTCTCTAGAATTATTCATGATCGCGCGCCATCCTGGTCACGGCACCAAATTGTAACTCAATCCTTTAGCTCTCCTACAGTGAAATCGAAATTTAATCTTAAATCAACTCAATAATGCTCTAATTCCAAACGCTAACGCAATATAAATAAGAGCTTATGAAAGTAAGCACGCCGAAATAGTCTTCCGAAGAACAGCAGCATCTCTTTTCAACCGATAAGGATAAACAAAGATGGCGCGATGGTAAATAGAGTTGCGAATGGACCGGGCACTTGATCCGGAGATCTTCATCCTAGCTTTAATGGACGCTTTTGAAAGCACTTTATAGTAATGACGCGATTGTTGAGAGGTATTGCTTTGTTAGACGCAATCTGAAAGGTAATGAGCTGCATTCGATGATTTGATGGTGATCGCCCGGCGGGGAAGCCAACGATTATTGCTAAGGTTTTGCGAAGCCATTACCTTTTAAAGATTTTGTTGGTCGGTGAAGTATGCCTACCAGATAACGTGTATACCAAACTTGCGTAGTAACGATGTTCTTGAGTTTTAACAGAAGGAGCAATGTTTACTTTTATTGATCATCATCATCTCAGCCGAAAGACGTTCTCTGCGCGGCATTATCATAGGCCTCTTCCAATGATTGCCACAATGATCGGTGCTACGCCATCCGCATGACCCCTTTGACCAAACAAATATTTAAGAAATTAAGTAATTAAAGTAAAATATACATATTTATAAAAATATCAGTAAAATGTAACTCTCATAAAAAATTTAATTACTTACTTAATTAATTTTCGCTTCATTGTCTCATTATGAAATATATAATTTCACATGATCCAAAATGCGAAATATCCTGTCAAAATAAAGATCACTCGTAAATATTTGCCTCGTTAAATATGACATA
The DNA here is from genome assembly GCA_025490895.1 of Thaumatotibia leucotreta. NCBI lineage: Eukaryota > Metazoa > Arthropoda > Insecta > Lepidoptera > Tortricidae > Thaumatotibia > Thaumatotibia leucotreta. The sequence goes on from JALPQI010010523.1 coordinate 6,039, forward strand.
ATTCGCTTCACTACACCGAAACCCAACTTATCTGACCAAACAACATGCAGTAAATCTGAAAATGCAGGCGATATAAAATGGCTGCCGTTCGAAATGTAATCCGGCCTGAATAATTCCGGCGAAGGTGATGTAGCGAGTGGGGCCCCAAGATAGCGTTTAGGCCGATTTCTTGGCACCGGGCCCCCAATAACCGGGGCCTGGACCGGGCGGGGGCGGTGCGAGGAACGAGATAAAACCGATACTTGTATTTAGAATTTGTTCCTAGAAAAAATAATATAGATTATGTATGTACGTATGTATGTAAATTCTTTATTGTACACAAAACACAGGCAAAATACACATTTTACAAAAAAAATTGACAGGTACAAAGGCGAACTTATCCCTGTAAGGGATCTCTTCCAGTTAACCTTTGAGCAAAGGAGTCGTTTATATGAAGCAAAAGACTAAGTAGAAGATTAAGTAGGATTAGGATTATATATTTTTTGTATGAGTTAGGTTGCAAACGATAGAGCACATGCTATCTTGTCCGGCGTGCCCACATGCCTGCTCTCTGCTCTCGGCAGGACCTCCGTGATGTGACAAACAGGGCGATAAATGTCGCGAAAAGCAATAATGTGAACTCACGCGGTCTGAAACCATCGACACGAGAAGAAGAAGGTTGCAAATCTTTCCTGTGGACATATGAAAGTTAAGGACTCTAGAACCCTAATTTTCTTCTTGAGCGAATACTTAAGCCGATAGGTGGCTTCTGGTTCTTAAATATTATGCAGTCAAAACCTACTTTGTACCTATGTTCCAGAACCGTTAACTTTTTTAATGTCCACAGGAAAGACGGTCATTTTCGCAAACGCTGTATGGCCCAAATACTTCGTAATTACATTGAAGAAGATTGTAAGTTTTATTGTGCTTACGTACCAAAAATGGTCAGTTAACTTAGTTAATGTTTGTACTGCGCACATACAAATAATTCTACTAAAGTTGCTTCGGAAGGCATGGATATCCTACAACCTGCTAGTTGACAACCGATATAGGCTAGGAAAAAAAACACTTAAAACACATCATTCACTGCGTATGTTCGACAGGCGGGCGAGGTTACCTTAGTATCTTTTCGGATATCTGAATTTTTATTACAAGTTTAAAAGTTATGCCTTTTCCTTTGTTACTTTTTATACATATATGTATGTATAATGGCCTATTTTAACATAAGCACTAGTTGCACTTAAAAAGGGCATTTAAAATAAGGTTTGGTTTCAGCTTATGTCATATTGATTTAAACTTTCACGACTATCACTCCTATTTTACAAACGGGACTTAATACTAACACGAATGTTATGTAACGTCATGTCCAAAATATCAGAATAATATTTAACGTAACTTTACGGGATTAAGTCCCATTTGTCGTTAAAATATTATGTCACATGTCGAAAAACGATCACATCTGTGAAACACTGCAATATCGTTCTCTGAATACCGGCATTAACTCGCAGCGCTTCTGAAATTGCGTCCGGGCCAGCAAAAAGTATTATGAAATTTAGCCATCGGCCACACTCGCGAACTTCGCAACAAAAAACGCCGCAAAACACAAGTTTGCACAACGACGTAATTCAGAGATTCATCCGGGACATGAAACATTTATAAGATCGGAATGAAACCGACGGTGATCGGACTTGGCCGATTTATTCGTGGTCTACTGATTTACGGGTATTTGGCCATTCGAGAGTGTTTTATTCATTAGTTGTGTAGGAGTATTGCTATATTTAGTTACATTTGTATTGAAAGCACTGCTGCTCTGTTGTTTTTGATTCCAATACGGAAAATCCCACAACGTCGTAAGAGATGTGCTAACCATAGAAAAAAATAACTGCGAAAGACTCTGGTTGTCACGGGATTCGAACCCTTCGGGATTCGAACGGAAATATGTATACAAACTTCTTAAATTATTAGAGATATGTTATGTTTGACGTATTAAAAAAATTAAAAAATAATACAAGCCTATCTTGGCAGAAAAAAATACATAACTTGTTCTTCAGTTAGTGATGTATTTGAACTGGAGGTAGATTTTATTTTATAGTTTTGTCATCGTATGCAGATTCTAATGTTCTTGTTGATAGGCCTACTTTAATAAAAAAGCATTTGAATTCTAGTGTGGTTTATTAAATAAACTCAGAAACAGATTCAAAAGTGCTTGTTGATAGGCCTATAAAGGGTGTTTTCAAATTAGTCACTGATACCTTAGGGTATGCATGTGTTCATGCTAAAGAATCATTTTACTGATGGAACTCGTATCGAAAAATCGAAAAATTAAAATCACTTTTTATGAAATGTTAATCACCCGATGAAACCGCTTTGTATGAAAATGAAATGAAAATGAAAAACCGCTTTATTTATTTATTATTTATTTATTATTATTATATCAGTGACTAATTTGAAAACACCTTATATATTTACAAGGCATACAATTGTTAGATGTTCTCAGTAACTACTTATAGGTAGTTATACATATATGTCTGGAATGAATTAGAATTAAAAGCCAGGAGCACGTCATCGACCTCATTATGAGAGTAGGTAATTAACGTAAGCTGATTACAAATCGAATTAATTTTGAGCTCTAATTTAATTTAATTTGCAACTATCATACCACTCCGACTTCAACAGATTCGGCGATAGGTTTCGGAAACATTATCATAACCATGACATAAGTGTGAGCTGGCTCTACCACTGCGGCGATGTGCCCCTATGCCTTTTACGAAGGCAGCACAGGAGCATTTCCTTTTATTTTACCCCTTCTTCTTCTGCCTGGCGCTTTCCCATTTACTTGGTGTCGGCCCTTCTAATCATGAGTCGCCAAGCCGCTCGGTCCTGGGTCGTCTCTGGTGTTAGTTTTCTATCTCTAAGGTATTTTCTAACAACTGCCATCCAGGTTGTCTTGGGTCTCCCTGGTCCCCGCGCTGCATCAGCCATGTCATGGACCGTTCTGGTCATGTGGTCTGGGGGTCGCCGCATCACATGGCCATACCACCTAAGTCGACTCTCCGCCATTTTTTCCTAAATAGGTCTCACTTTGAAGCTGCCTCTTATACGGGTATAAGTATTCCTTACACGGTCAAGTCTCGTTTTCCTTATATTTTACCCATTTTCATAATTTTGAATTCATGGGTAAATTTCGGGTTATTTCTACTCAGAATCACGAGCTCTTTCGATCCCGATAAAAAATATCCCATGAAGTTTTTTTTCCAAATTTATTACCATTTTCCATACACTTTGTAAAGCGATAAAAAGGGAGGAAATCCGGAAAATGCGTGGAAATTTTGGAACATTTTGTCTCATACGAACGTGCCCCTTTGGGCATAGGAAAAACATGGGCCTTTTTTTGTCCCATGCAAAAAAAAAACATTCCTGAAAAAATGTAAACAGCTTTCAAACGCTTTGGATTTGAAGTTAACATTTAAAATTCAACATTTTAAATCTCTAAGTGTTGCAATTTGCATTTGTATTTAAAACTTTCACTTCGTCCTTTTCCCTTCGGCCTCGAAGTCAATTTAAATTTAAATGTTATAACTGCTAAACGATTATCAGTGCGTCTCTCTCTCCAGTTTCATTTTGTTTTGCAAACGCGCGTTTTTAAATGATTCCAATTTCATTTAAGTACAATGTCGAGTAATGAAAATGTGAAACGAGGATTACATGTATGTATTTTATTACCTACGAAATCCATACATGGTTAATAAACTACTTTTTATTTTCCGAAGGTCGTGACAATTGTCACAAGGTTTAGAGACATTTTCGTTAATTCTTGACATGAGGTTCGGCCCGTATTTTCTCCAGGCATATACGGTCAAAGACAAAATAAGGTGTATACAAAAATGTTCAAAAATAGTGCACTCTAATTCTGTGTAATAAGAACGTCGTAACATATTTATGAGCGGATTCTTGCGATACTTATTTTTGCATTTGACTGTACAAGAAAAGAACAGCTAACATTTATATGGCAGATATGTTTTATTAGGGGTGGTGAAACAGGCCCTAACAATACAGGGTACACTATATGAAGTGTTACCAAGTAGATTTTATTAAGTCTGATATCAAGTAATAGCGGCTTATTATCGGAAATATGTTTTGGACACAGCATTGAAGTCTTAGGCACCCGAATATATATTTTTTTTCAAAACTTTTTTCTTGCTGCGTGCAAATATTTTTTTACCATTTGAAGACCATAATCAAGGCAAAAGGTAGTCTTATTGACTTGTTTTTTCTTACTAATAGTAATAAATAGTTGCAACTAAAAAATCGCAGTTCTTTGAAATTGGTAACACTTCATATCGTTCACCCTGTAAGAACAAAGAAATGTGTGCTTATCTTGTAAATTCTAGAAAGCCAGCTAAACTTGTATCACAGTTTTGTCTTTGCGACGCGCTCATCAATCCATGAGAATATCTAGTTAATTATATTCTTGGTACAAAAACACGGGCCGAAGTTTCCCAACGGTGGTAATTAATTAAAGTTGGGATCTTCGGATTGTTCGCAACTATCGGCTCTGGCGGCAGGCAAGTTGAAAGATGCAGCGGTATTTTAGCACTTTTAATAAATAAAATAAATAAATAAATATCTTGGGACATCTTACACAAATTAACCTAGTCCCACGGTAAGCACAATTAAGGCTTGTGATGTGGGAACCTGGTGACGACGTAATATATATAATAGATAGATACACATAGATACTTTAATACATAGACAGCCATGACCAAGAAACAAATATTTGTGATAAATAAATACACAAATAATGCCCTCGCCGGGATTCGAACCTCGGAACCTCCAGCTTCGTAGGCAGGGTCACAACCAGCTAGGCTACGGAGGTTGTGTTTAATATTGTTAGATTATTTATTAACAATATCACATCACATCAACAACCCTCTCTCAGTCTAGGGTTAAAATCTGAGCGTTTCAACCGCCTAATTTTGGTGGCATCATTTTTGCCGAAGTTTCTAAATGTTTCAATACTTCGTCATCTGTATAAGGTACCGCGCCTCCTACAAATTACAAAGTAGCACATTATAACGAATAGAAAATGTGGCAAAAATGATGCCACCAAAATTAGGCGGTTGAAACGCTCAGATATTCACCCTCTACTGCTGGACTTAGACCTCGCTGACTGACTGATGAGTCCGACCGATTTCGGCCATGGCGACCACTTCGACTCCTATTTGGTATTTCTGCGCTCATGCGCTTGAAGATGGCAAAAGGTGCATTTAGTATTCTCTCCCCCACTCTACGAAATCAACGAATTTCGATGTATCACGTTTTGTGTAACGAACGAATTTCGTAGAGTGGGGGATAGAATGGACGAATGCTCGTTTGGTATAAATGCACCTTAATATAGCCTATCTTTGAGGCGAAACCTCATGCGCATTGAAGACACGTGGGTAATCTGTTAATATAATTAGGCTTCCCCGATTAACTATGCGTAAGGACGCATTAGGAGATAAATGCCCATAATCGCCACTCTGGGCAAGCGGGTTGGTGATCGCAGTAGCGCTCATAATCCATGATGACCCTGCTGCCCATTATCAATCTTCCGTAAACTAATATTCAGTGACACATCAATCCCGATTACTGAACCGCGGTGCGTCAATTCCATGGAATAACTGTCAAAAATTTACAAGCGGAACCTAAACTGAATCGCATATTAGAGGTCATGGTGGTGTATTTTCTTTTGGTCCAACATTGAAATCTAGTAGGGTTCTAAAACAAGGAGATCCGCAAGAGGACCAAAGTCACCGATATTGCTCTCAGAGTTGCCAGACTTAAGTGGCAGTAGGCTGGGCACATCGTCAGAAAATCAGATGGCCGGGGCCATCTGATTAAATCAGAGGGCCAGAAACTGCTGGACTGGCGACCACGTACCGAAAGACGCAGTGTCGGCAGAGCCGATAGTTGGGAGGTCTCCCACAAGATGGTCCGACGACCTGGTCAAGATCGCGAGAACCCGCTGGAAGCAAGCAGCGCAGAACCGGTCATATTGGCGATCATTGGGGGAGGCCTATGTCCAGCAGTGGACGTCTTTTGGCTAAAATGATGATGATAATGATGATAGTAGGGTTAATTCTACTAAGAGATTGATGTGTCACTAAATATTAGTTTACGGAAGATTGATAATCATCAGCGGACTCCTGCGACCTTCACCAGGTCATCAGTCCACCTTGTGGGGGGCCTACCCACGCTACGCCTTCCGGTACGTGGCCGCCACTCAAGAACCTTCCCGCCCCAACGGCCAGGGTGGATGGCGCAGGACCCGTCATTGTGGCAGTCTTTGGGGGAGGCCTATGTTCAGCAGTGGACGTCTTTCGGCTGATATGATGATGAAGATGATAATCATCATGGATTATGAGCGTTAAACTGAATCGCATTAGTAGATTGTGGTTGCTTCCCATGACTGTAAAATTATGCAGCTGCAACCTATACCGCTTCCTAGCAGAGTTTGGGCCAGAGTCGGCCTCCATAACTGCGAGCAAGTCTATAGCGCGTTCTCCATTAACGCTCAGGTATTATTACTCAATTGCTTTTCTTGTGTCGAAACGTCTCGAGCCGGTGTTGCATTTCTACATTATTACTGTTTTACTGATACTAACATTATATTGAACTTTAGAAGTACATAAGTAACAGTTAGTTTAATAACAGCATCTTGGCAATATGCAGTAAAGTTGTTGAATTCATAGTTTAAGCCCTTAAAAATATGTTGAAATAATATTGTTTTTAGTTTTAGTGTTGTGTCATTGTTGTTGCATACAAAGCAAATGGGCAGTAAATAAATAAAATGACGTCAATTACGGCTTTTGATGTGGGTACCAGGCGTCGATATATAAATACTATAGATAGACAAATATAGACACTTTAATACATACACAGCCACGACAAATATTTGTGAGAAATAAATACAAAAAAATGCGTCGTCGGTATTCGAACCCGGAGCCTACAGCTTCGTAGGCAGGGTCACTACCAACTAGGCTGCGGCTGAAAATATGCAGTAAAGTTGCTGAATTCATAGATAAAACCCTTAAAAAAAAAATCTTAGACATGCAATGAAATATTGTCTTTACGTTCCTTAAAATAGAATCGGAAGTATCGCTTTTAGTTAGGGCGCAGTAACTCATTGGGAAGGAAATGGAATTTCATAACACTTTTCAGGCCTAGGCCTGCAAAGTAACTTTTTTTTAAATTTTGACAACATTGAATTTTTTTTTGACAAAAGCACTATACGTGACTCGGCGTGAAAACGGATTCCCAGCCTCGTTACCTATCCGGCCTCGCTCGCACGCTCGCTCGGCCCTATACAGGTACCAACTAGGCCGGAAATCCTTATTTTCCTGGCCCCTATCTCTATAGTACATTACATTACTGTTTTAGTGTTGTGTCATTGTGGTTGCAATACAAAGCAAAGTCGCAGTATAACCTACAATAAGGTATTTATTGCGATACCTGTCTGACTTGAGTTTAGGTCAGCCGACCTGACAGTGTCAGTCAGAACGAAACGGTTGCAAACCGGTGGCCATAGCAAGATCATATGAAATTTTTCACCTACGGGTGATCCATTATATTCTACATCGAGGGTTGCCTGGTCAAACCCTATAAGTTTCTTCGGTTCGTTTTCTTGGTTTCGCTCGATCGACTCTTTAACACGGTTAATATTAAAGACACGCACGTCATGTCGCAAGGACTTGGATATACGTCTATTGAGCTCCAAAACAAAAAACGAATAATTACACTAAAATAAAAATAAGGCTTGTGCAGGGTTCATATGGATGGCATTCCAACTCCTCACTATGGGACACTCTAGCCTATCAATAATGGTGTTCAGCAAGTCGCTGGCACTATTAATTGAAATGACAACCTCACGTAAGTGTCGTATAGTTCGTATTGCAAAAACTGGTTTGTTCTACTTATCGGGTTTCACCAAGCAACCGTCGATATATCCATGTTCAATCCATTATGTACGTATAGATTGTATTTCAATAATGTACGTAGAAATTTGTCATCCAGCGAAGGCTGCGGTGCCCGGAGCGAATCGATATCTAAAAACGGCTCATGTGGAAAAGATTTCCAAGATGTTAATGGATTTGAGATGACAAACTGGTAAGACTGCTAAAGGGATTTTATTGAAGTGATTGTTATTTCTTTCATTAGGTACATCACCTGCAATAATTTGTCACCACAGTCATAACTATAAATTACGACAAAACTTGGCCGGTTATTTCTCCTACATTTTCTCAATCAGAATACGGGTACTGATTGGATCCTAAAATGAAACAGCAAATGTTATACCCCGTATATCCTTCTCCAGGGTTTAAGTTATAATCAAAATTTCAGCAATTTAGCTTAAAGAAGATAACAGTCAGATAAGTTTAAAGACAGACTTTCAAGAGATTGGCTTCCGATAATACTTCGAAATCAGAATGGCCCCGATTCGGATAATGCTCATCGTTAAACAGTTGTTCTAGAGTGGAGTTATCGCTTAGATAGATCGACAGAGCCGTCTAGATTATCTAATATACGTATTTAGTAATCTATCTTATCTAAGTACAGTCTATTAGTCTAGATCTAATACAAACTACGCTAACAATGCCAGAAAATTGGGGGAGTAATTATTATCATGGGATAAACACGTACTTTTAGATAGTCTCACGATAATAAAGTTTGTGTTCTGGGTACAATACGATGGTACGAAAATATTAATAATAAATATTATTAAAACGTAATAAAAATAAGGGCCTCGGCAAAGAGTACGATTGTGTACCGTTTGGCGTAGAAACTTTAGGTTCATGGTGCCCCAGCGCACGCAAACTGTTTTCTGAGATCGCGAAACGTCTGGTTGACGTAACTAAAGACCGAAGAGCTGGCGACTTCCTTGCACAACGCATCAGTATTGCGATACAGCGAGGAAATGCCGCCAGCATCCTCGGTACAATGCCACAAGGGACAATCTTAGATATAGGTTAGGTTAAGTAGATTAGTTAGATTTAATCTATGTAGGTACAAAAATTGCAGTTTTGAAAATAAATATATATTTATTTGTATTGGTAATAATTTAGTTGTAAAACAAGTAAAACTATCTAAAAGTAATAAAATTACGGAAGTAATTGATTAATAGGCACTTCAATCGTCAATATAAGACACTTTTTTTAACTTTCGTGTTATTATACGTTTATCAAACAGTACTAAATATAACAACCGCACGATAAGATTAGATAACCTACCCATATTCACAACGTAGGTATTCGAGAGTAAAATTCCCGGGCAAATAGAAGCTAGCCCACAAGCTTATCACAGCACAATATTAAATTCAGCGAACATACGTAAATTAAATATACCCCCGCCAATTTTTCAGTGAAATTTCAGTGAAAATTTTGCAGCCACATAGGCGCATTATAATAACGAAGCCTTCCGTCAGCAGAGACATGCCATTTGCATTTTATTAAAATCACAATTTTATTTTTTGACTCCGCGTATTTTACTCGCTGGACGGCGGAAAATGGGGGCTTTTTGTCGCCGGTGGTGACGGCAGTAAGAATACATTTGTCACCACCCCCAACTCTTCCCGTCGGTGTCGTAAGAGTCGGCTAAAGGATTAAAGTGACACTGACCATTAATTTATCATATGAGTATGCTAAAAAATAACTAGCGACCCGCCCCAGCTTCGCACGTGTACTATACCTACATAAAAACCTTCCTCTTGAATTACTCTACCTATTTAAAAAAATCTCATCAAAATCCGTTGCGGAGTTTTAAAGATAAGGAAAGCGTACAAAGGGACATAGGGACAGAAAAAGTGACTTTATTTTATACTATGTAGTGAAGATTGATTAGCGTGTCGATTATGGGCATTTACCTCCTAATTCGTCCATACGCTAAGGAGAGGTCGTTGTTCAGCAGTGGACTGATATAGGCTGATGATGTATGCATGTGTGTATGTATTATAAAGAGAAGTAGCTATTGTGACCTGTGGATGTCAACGCCAGATGTGCACATTTACAACCCATAGAAAGAGTCTCGTTTGTTTTATTACGAATGTATACGTTTGTTTATGTTTATAATGCATACTCAAAAACGATGACAGCACCTATGATAGACAAAGACCCAATCATCATCATAATTTCAGCCATAAGACGTCCAAAGCTGAACATAAAGCTCCCTTTTGGACCTCCATTTGCACCGGTTGGAAGTGACTAGTATCAGCGTCTCTCGGCAATCTCTATAAGGTCGTTTGTCCATCTCATGCGTGGATGTCCTACGCTGCGTTCGCCAAACCGTGGTCTTGAAGACTTTTCGACCACTTCGGCCATATGCTCTGCGTGTGATGTGGCCTACCCATTGCCACTTCAGCATGCTAGTACGGAGGGCAATGGGTAACTAGTTCGTTTGTAGACCTCCTCATTTCTGATACTATCACGTAGATAATGATAAACTCAGAGCAAAACCCTCCCAATTTGCAAGTGCAGTATAATGAGTTATTTTTCCCTCATATAGTTGTTTGATTTGTGTAGGAATTTAGAAAGAATTTTTCCGAATTATTATCGGTGATCCTAAAACATGAACGCGCCGAGTGTTTTAAACCGACACGGGTTGCCACTCTCGGCACTTTTATAACAAATAACTATTTTAAACATTTTACCAACATATTCATCCTTCATATTAAACGAATAACCATTAATTAAGCTAACGATGCGTTACTTTAAAAAAATATTTTGTTCGTTTTCCAGGAAAAACCGTAATTTTTCCTTTGTTTCAAGATTTTTTTACTTGTGTTTGCAACGCCGTTTACGAATATATTTTCATCTTTTCTGGAATAATCTTTTAAGGTTTTAATACGAGCAGCGATGGTCCAGTTTTATAAATGGAACTACAGGTTAATCCATCCATGCTGTAGGATTGCATGCATGCAGGACGATCCGTCCCGCTACCAAACGAGTCTACCAATCATTACGATGAACTTTTAGTATTATCAAACCGGAATCAGAAGGAGATTGGGAAGTACTGTTGACACAACAAATGACACAACATTTACCACGAAAAGATTTGTTTATAGATGTAGTGAGTGATTATGTAATCTATTGTCTGTGAGTCTCTGCACTTAAACTAGGAAATACATAATTATAACTATGAATATATCATAGATTGACTTATACACTGTTGTGTCAACAGTAATTTAGAATCCCATTCTAATCGCGGTTTGATAATATGGGACTAACATCACATGGACTGATAGTACAATAATTATACAATTAGGAAATATCGCAGCATAATATAATTATTGGATAGTGGAATTCTAATACAAGTAACTTAGGTAACAAACAATGTAAATCTAAGAACTATGTCTACCCTGAAAGCTTTAACCTAAAGTTCTTGAGTAAAGACGATCCTTCTACTTAAACTCCAAAGTCCAAGGTATAACAACGCCTATTTATACGCTATTAAGGCCCATTTTGGCGTTCAGTTGCCGTAAATTGGGCACTTGAATAGGCATCAAACTAGCCGCCTACATTATCCACTACAAACTCCGAGCCCGTATACACTGTTCACCGCAACGCATAGACTACTGAACTATAGACTCCGCTGACGCGTTTAAAACACATAGGTGTACTCTACAATCTCTACATAACTAGGCCTTATTTTAATTGTGAAATACGCATCCTGTATGTTAACGATAAACGGGTCTTATCGCGTAAACTTACGTTTAATATAATTCTGATGTTTCGGACACCTGCACCCGTGGTCAAAGTTAGACCGCGCGGCAAGAAGGCGTTGTTCGAAAATAAAAGACTTTAATGTCTGCTACCTGGAACCGAAGGAGTTCAAAACTCCGCCGCTAGGATCCGTCCTCAAACAAATTGGGTGTGTATACACCCAATTTGGTGTGGAAGAACGGCAAGGGCCCCACAAATAACATAATATTAGAAAACTGTTGGCTCTAAGGCTATGTCCTACATAGGCGATTCAAAGCGACGAGACATGCGAAACGATTCGATGCGATACAGTCGCGAATGTACGCAATCCGTTGCGATACTATGGTCTTGTCCTACGTGCACACGAAAGGTTGTATATAGGACATTTTCAATAAATAAAATGAATGAGACACCATTAGCGCGTCGCGTCTCTTTCGTGCGAACATATCAAACTGATCGCGTTCGCTTCGCTTTGCCCATACACCGCACCGGGGTTGGTTACGTATGACACTTGTATTAGTTGGCGGCCGCGTCGTGTCGCGTCGCTTCTCTTCGCGTTCGCAAGGGAATAGCTCACCTAGGACGCCGCCGAAAGGGGAGACAATTTTTGACTGAAGTTTTTCAATTTAATGTTTCAATATGATCTTAAAAGATATTTCCTGCTCCATCTATAACAATCGTCTGCGTCGAGCACACAATGTTACTCAAGCTCGCGCCTCACCTTGCCAAAAATGCTAACAGCTACAAATCACAAACATTGAGTGAAATACAGAATCTTGGCGGAAGCCCATTATTCTCTGGAACTACCTGTGTCTATAAATCCGGCCAGGCAACTACCAGACCGAATTCAGGATGGGATAAAAAAGAGTTAAGCGCGAGTTGGGTTTTACTTACGGGTTCCTAGAATAAAAAAACGCTACGGAATCTCGCGCGAGATAATTAATGTCACTGTTTAATCAATAGTACAGTTGAGCATTTCATTGTAGTTTGTCATTTGTCATAATTTTGAATTTATGGATAAATATTGAGTTATTTCTATTCGGAATCACGAGCTCTTTCGTTCTCAAAAAAAAATCACTGAGCGAAGCGGGAATGCGGGCTCAGTGTTTGATAATCATAATAGAGAACCAGATTCTCCGAAACATGTTGCACGTAGTCTCTAAGTACACGTGTACGATTATTATTTATTATTATCTCTTTATTTCAATATTTTCTTAGGCTAGGTTGTTATAATATGGTTATAAAAGTAAAATACAATACAACATACAAAAACAATATAAAATATAAACACATTATAAAAACCTAACCTAGGGTGCCGCCGGCAACGGGGCGGGCCCAAGCTGCCGGTGGTTAAGGTCGCAGAGAGAGGAACCGACGGACTATCCGCGCCGTGTCCAGGATTACCGCCTTCTGCATCTGACCCTTGACCCAGCCATCTAGCGAGAGACTCTTAAGATGTTGGTCGAGACTCTTCGCCATTAAACCGTTCGCTGTAACGACTATCGGGACTATGATCGTCGAGTCAACATCCCACATGGCGGTTATCTCGTGGGCCAAGTCTAGGTACTTACTGGACTTGTCCTTCTCGGCCTTCACGAGATTCTCATCATGGGGGATGGTGACGTCGACGAGCACAGCCCGGCGCTGCGATCGATCTACCAGCACGATATCAGGCTTATTGGCTACAATAGTCCTGTCCGTGATGATAGGTCGATCCCAATAGAGCGTGGCACGACCATTTTCGAGAACTGGTGCAGTTGTGTACTTGTAGTATGGCACTTCGACGTCCACAAGGCCGTATTGAAGAGCAAGCTGCTGGTGTATAATACTGGCTACGAGGTTATGTCTGTGCAAGTACTCGGTGTTAGCAATCTGAGAACAACCGGAAATAATATGCCTGAGTGACTCACCGGGACGGCGGCATGCCCGACAAATGTCGACCGTACCGTCCTTCAGGATATATTTCCGGTAGTTATTCGTCATGATAACCTCGTCAGCAATTGCACAGGCAAAACCCTCGGTTTCTCCGAAGAGGTCCCCGAATCGTAGCCAGTTCACCGACGCGAGCAGATCTACGTCAGGTCCCGTGAGGGCCTTGTAGAACCGCCCGTGTAGCTCCTTGCTCTTCCATACCGCCTTGCGGTCCTCGGTGCTTAGTACCACAGGTTTGCGCCAGTTCTCTTTTGCCAAGGAGAGCGGCGTGAGGTTCCCGTCTACTGCCACCACATCTCGATGCATCCCGCACTCATTGTTAAGAAAATAGTTTCTAAGATTGTACACCTCGTGGTTGTGGAGGTTTTTGGCATTTAAGAAGCCGCGGCCCCCACACCTCCGCGGGATGTACAATCTCATAACTGATGAGCACGGGTGTAGCATTCGATGTGCGGTAAGCAGTGTACGGACCCTTCGATCCAGGGCGTCCAGCTCGGTCTGAGTCCACCTTAGTACGCCAAAGGAATATGTGAGTATGGGCATTACCCAGGCGTTGAAGGCGCGCACTTTGTTGCCTCCTGACAAAAGACTGTTAAGTACTTTTGTGAGCCGGCTGAAAAAGCGCTCCTTCACCGCCTGTCTAATTCCCATATCTTCAATACCCAAAGACTGTGACATACCAAGGTATTTATAGGTTTCTGCTTCCGAGATAGATCTGAACGACATTGTCTCAGAAAGCTGTAAATTTGTTGAATTTACTACTTTCCCCCGCTGCACATGCATAACCGCACACTTATCGACACCAAACTCCATATTGATGGCACTACTGAAAACTTCTGTGGTTCGCAGTAGCTCCAACAAGTCTTGGCTATTTGGTGCAAATAATTTGAGATCATCCATATACAGAAGGTGAGAAATGACTTCACCCTCTCTCCGAAGCCGGCAACCTAGTCCTGAATCCTTCAGCAGTGTGCTGAGGGGATTCAGAGCTAGGCAGAACCATAAGGGACTCAGACTGTCACCCTGGAATATTCCTCGCTCGATCCTTATGAAGTCCTGCGGGCCAGAGGGGTCATCTCCGCCTCCTGGTTGACGAAGAACTGTGGTCCACTGCCCCATACACGCGCCGAGAAAGGATCTTAAAGCTGCATCAATTTTATACAGCTCCAAGACCCTTTTCAACCATGAGTGAGGCACCGAATCATAGGCCTTCTTGTTGTCAATCCAAGCGGCGGAGAGGGCCCCTTTGTTACGCCGGACTTGCTGGCAAATGGTCATGTCGATGAGGAGGAGCTCTTTAGTACCACGTGACCCAACCCTACATCCATTTTGAGCAGAGGCCAGAACATTGTTCGCAACAATGTGCGTGTTAATTTTTGCTCTCAAAATGGATGTAAGGAGCTTGTAGAGTGTAGGCAAGCACGTGATGGGTCGGTAGTTTTTCGGTTCCGTGGTACTACCGGACTTGTAGAGCAGGAAGGTTACACCTGTTGTTAAGGAAGGAGGCAGGGAACCAAGCTCAAGGGCTTGTTGGAATTGCGCTGCTAATCGCGAGTGCGAGCACCGAAACCATTTTATCCAGAAATTGTGCAATCCGTCCGGTCCAGGACTTTTCCAGTTCTGGGCAGGTCGGATGGCACAACTTACATCATCGGGGCTGATGGCAACTGCCTCCATAGGTTCGATGCTCTCGCACTCACGTTCAACAACGTTCATCCAATCGCCCTCCATGTGTCCAACGGGCGCCGACCAGATGCTACGCCAGAAATCAGTCATGGCAGTAGCATCCGGCAGATGCGCGTCAGACAAATGATGATCGGTTTCCTCCCACCTTCGGTATAACTTCCTTTGGTCACTTTGGAAGAGACGGTTTTGTTGAAATCGATCCACACGCTCTCTGTAGCGGCGGATACGGCTTGCCCATGCATAAACTTTCTGCTTCAGAAAGTCAATGCGCTCTGTGAGGTTGGCCATGTAGTCGCAGGGCATAATGCCCGTTCCTGCGAACGCCTGGTTCACAAAGCGCATTACTCGGGGGCGGTTATTGCCCCCCCTGAAGCAGATCAGCTTTGCAATGAGGGCCCTAAACGATTCGA
This sequence comes from Thaumatotibia leucotreta, assembly GCA_025490895.1. Taxonomy (NCBI): domain Eukaryota; kingdom Metazoa; phylum Arthropoda; class Insecta; order Lepidoptera; family Tortricidae; genus Thaumatotibia; species Thaumatotibia leucotreta. The sequence goes on from JALPQI010010523.1 coordinate 21,781, forward strand.
TACGACGCTCGATCCGCACTTGCCATGCGGGGACACCTCCGGCGGTCCTAGGTGCACGGTCAGCGTCCGGGAACTTGACTCGAGCAACACGGCACGCCGCAATGGCCCCGCAGTACATGATCGAGTGCGTATCGTCTAAATCTTTACTGGACCGTATGTATGGCTCCAGTAAAGCGTTTAGGGCTCCCATTAACGCTAGATTGCGTCTATTCATGGGCAAGCGTGGTAACCGTGGCCTAGAGTTGGGTGTGGAGCGATATGCCATAATCGCCTCTTCCAAAGTCCTCCTCAGATGCTCATCAGTTGCAGTACTTACACTCTGACTCGCAAAATACTCCTCATCGGCACTGGGATCAACCCGCGGCGCCCCCGGTGCCATGTCGGATGTCGGCACCGGATCCGGCGACGTGGCGGGCGGGTCCCGCGCCGAGGTGGCAGCTGCGCGAGTCAAGAGGGCCTGCAGGCGAAGCCGATCAAGTGTCGAGTCATCCAAACGCTTAGAACGTAGAATGACCCGCACCTGATCCGCTAGTCGTTGCTCCGATACGGCGATGGCGGGTTCAAGAGCCTGAAACAGAGGCAGAATCCTGGAACGGTACGCGGTCAGTCGGGTTCCCCCCTCTGTAGCCTCGTAGTAGGCGCGCATGCAATTCTCATTCATTGTCTGAGTCCATCGCATGCGACGCACTACACCACCGGCAGCGGGAGCCGTGGGCGGGGCAGGATGTCCCGCGGGCCCCAAGCGTGCCGGCAGCGGTGGCCGCCCTCGTCACGCAGGTGGACGTGGCGGCGGCGGCGGTGGCGGCCCGCTCTCGTCGCTGGATCCGCCTGTGTCGGGCGCCGTAGCAAATTCATCGCCCGACGACAATATGGACGGAGAGCTGGACGAGGCGGGCGAAGGTGGAGGTCGTGCGCTGGTAGTCTCCGCTCGCGTTTGACTCCTCGTTTGCATAATATCTTGTAATATGTCCGCGTCTTGCCGTGTTAATGATCGGCCGTGGCCTTAAATGTCAAACTCGTCATTTGGAAATCTTTGCGTATTTCCGTATTAATATTTCGCTTTCCCAAATTATTGCAGATGTTGTATAGTGATTGACTAAGTTTTATTGCCATTTTCGAGTATAAAACGCGTATAAAAGTAAAATATTAACAAATTTGTTATTATTATTATTATTATTTTATTATTTTTATATTTCTTGCTATGACATTACTCGTATTGTAAATATTGATTATTAGGGCTGTGTCGGGCATTTGCTCCCTACGATAGATTGTATAAGATAACTTCATGTTTCTCTTGAGCTAAGAGTGTGTTAGAATGGCTTAAAGACTTGATACAAACTTAAACACAAACTAAAGTGGAGTTTGGCAGGATATAATTGCCCGGCAGCGTGATGGCAGATGGACCAAAATGTTAACGGACGGTGGCCGCTTTGAAACGGGAGAAGCGCGGGCATGCGTCCGCTCGATGGGTGGACATTCAAAAGAGTGCCGGCCATTTTTAGATGAGGTTAACACAGGACCGGGACCAGTGGCGTGCAGAAAGGGAGGCCTATGCTCAGCAGTGGGCGATAAACGGTTGTGATGATGATGATTAAAGACTTGAGAAGTTATTTTATCACCTTTATACCTTGAGGAAGGAGCTCATAGTCAAACAACAGAAGAAGGCTGAAATTGGGGAATACTACGAGTATAATGACTATAATGCATGCACGATGCACAGTGAACACCAATACAAGTTATTATTTTATTTTGAAACTATCGTTTCGACCACGACATTATACTTGTGGTCGTGGAGAAAGACAAACGTTCCGCTCAGTTATAATATGTCAAAATGTATAACATACAAGTACAGTCGCCATCAGAACGATGGAGCCGGAGCGGAGCGTCCACGATGCTCAACAATATTTGCGTCTGAGTTTTAGAACTATTTTTGAACAAGCAAATGCCCACGGCACCTCGCGACCCCAAACTACCTTTCAGCGCGGCCACCATCATCCAGGTGTGACCATTATCTAACCGTGTGGTGACGCAGTAAGAATAGATTTGGCACCACCCCAACTCCTCCTGCTGTTGTGGTAAGAGTTGACTAAGGGATTGAAGTGTCACCGACTATTATTTGATAAAAGATTCAAGATTCAAGATTCAAATTCTTTAATGTACAAAAACACAAGTCAAAACAAAATTACACATTATAAACAATACAGCAAATACAACTTCATAAAATTAGTAAAAAGGGAAACAAATCATAATAATAATCTTAATCTAGACATGTCAAAAGAATAAATAATAAAAAAAAAACTATTTCAAAAACAAAACCATCACACAAAATATACATTATTCACATTAATTAAAGGATAATAATAAACAATAATAATAATCTAGACATGTCAATGATCAATTAATTGAATCAGGCGTTACTTTGCGGAAGTCCATATTCAAGGATGAACAATATTGCTTTGCTCTTCCGCGATACAGAATGTGTAGCTAATTAGTGTAACCCGCTATAATTACTTGCGTATTTTTTGCATGCAATTGCATGAAATTAAATTAATTGCATGCAAAAAATACGCAAGTAATTATAGCGGGTTACACTAATTAGCTACACATTCTGTATCGCGGAAGAGCAAAGCAATATTGTTCATCCATGTCAATGATCGTTATAAAATTCCTTAACACTGTAGTATGCTTTCTTTAATAAAAACGTCTTAACGAGATTGACATATTGCTCGTAGGAAGGCACCCGTTTAACCTCCGAACTCAGTTTATTATAAATTTTGACACCCACTACTTGCAAAGAATTTGATGATTTCGCCAATCTGGCAGGAACCGGTATTACATCGTTGGCAGTTCTCCTCTGATTAGGACGTCGCATTTTAAACTCGTCTAAGTGCTTCCACATAAACTTGGCTACTTCAAGGAGAAACATACACGGAACTGTTAATATTTTAAGCCGCACAAAATGTTCTCTCGTTGGTGTGAATGGCGGCACCCCAGCCAATAACCTCACGGCTCTTTTTTGCATTATGAACACCCTGTCCCTATCAGCAGCAAGACCCCAAAGGTCAATTCCATATGAGATAATGGAATTGACGTACGCATAATATGCCATACGGATGGTTTCCTGAGAGAGAGCAGGGGCGAGCCGTGACAATGCAAAGGATGCCTGAGCGAGCCTACCTGAAAGAACATTTATATGAGTATCCCATCTTAAATTGATTCCCATCTTAGATTGATGATGGGCAGCAGCGTCATCATAGTGGACACATTACTGCGATCGCCAATCCGCTTGACCATCATCATCATAATCGGCAGCCTATGATAGTCCACTGCTGGACGTAGGCCTCTGCTATCAACTATGCGGGCACGCTTGCCCAGCGTGGCGATTATGGGCATTTACCATAGTTACGCATAGTTAATAGGAGGGGCCTACGTCCAGCAGTGGACTATCATAGGCTGATGATGTATTTATGTATGTACGTATGAGTCACTAAAGTCACCGACATAGCCCTCCGGATTAGCAAGATTAAGTGGCAATGAGCAGGCCATATTACAGGCAGAGCAGATGACTGATGTGGTCGAAAAGTGCTCGAGTGGAGACAGCTAGGCAACGCAGTATAGGACTGCTATTACCCCCAAGATGGACAGACGACCTTATGAAGATCGCCGGGAGATGCTGGATGCAGGCCGCTTCCAACCGGTGTCTGTAAAGGTCCAAAGGGGAAGCCTATGTTCAGCAGTGGACGTCTTATGGCCGATCTGATAACGATGATGTTGATGTTGAGTCACTAAGTCTAAAATCTAGGCGATAAGCACCTGTCAGTGCGAACGGGTCCTAAAACTTCAAGTTGTTTTGCGATTTGTCGGCGCATTTTTAATGTGCAACATAGAGCGAGTCCATTAGTCACTCGGTTTTCTTTTTAACCGGCCGGCGACGGCATTTCATAGCCAAAACAAATCGTGAATCACTGCCAAAAACGCTGTGACGGTGCCACGAAATTTGGCTTCGCATTAGCCTGAGGGTTTACTATCGAGATTTGGGTTGCGGCTGATTTTTGCGATAGAGTGAGGTTTGAGAAATGCCAATTCGGTTTGGTATGTTATTGGGCGACCTTGAATAAGACATTCCTTCTTTGGCTTTAATACGTGCTTTCAAGGCTTTAGACAACCTTTAGACCTCTTAGACAATTTAAAAAGAAACAGCATGTAGGTTGCAATTCTACTAAGATACGTTTCAAACAAAAATAGGAGGACGCCGCTCAGATTCGTTTCAGGTGCAAACGGTCTGGGGGCTAAAATTAAAACCGTGTGATAACGGCAATAAGAATCCATTTATTACTATCCCAACTTTACTGGTGAGTTTCGTAAGAGTCAACTAAGGGGTTGAAGTGTCACTTGCCATTAATTTATTGAATATTGATGACGGGCAGCAGCGTCATCATAGTGGACACACTACTGCGATCACCAATACTTTATCCAGGGATGGTGAAACCGCCCATATTTCAGTGTACTGCGATTAGTAAAAATAAGACCATCGAAGTTTCGCAATGTACCGACAAAAAATTTCATAAGTTGCGAAACTTCTATAGAGAATGTTCTCAGCAATTTAAATTTTACAAGCCAAAACTGTTATGTATGTGTAACGTATAGACGTTCCTTTCGAGATATATTTTATGCCTCGTTTACTCAATTTGTGAAAACAATATTGTTCATAACACTTTTTTATAAGTTCTCGTGGAAACATTCTCAATGAGAACTTACTCTTAAATTCTCATGAAAATTCTCGGAATTTCCGAGTATATTCCCGCAATTTTGAGAATATTCTGCAACTTGTAAATTGCTAACATCGAATGAATATAATTGGAATGAGGGATTTCTCGAAAACGTAAGAAACAATTTTCTAGCCCCAATTAAAAACGAACTAGAAGGTATTTTTGTTTTTTTTTATATAATTTTATTAACTCATACAAAACATTTAAACACGAAACTAAAGGCGCTTTGAGAATTTAGACAAGTTTCAGGGCCTAACGCCTCAGTGCTACCGCCCTGGTGAACGTAATTTCAGAAAACCCTCATTGTCATCAAAATTTTTCGAAAGCAAGTCGCTTCGAGTTCCCCTCGTACCGGCAAGACTTTGTATACTCGTAGGTACATATTAAATGCCCACATCCATCTATGTCCCGTGACAGCGACAAATCTCCTCACTCCGTATTGTTGGGAAGGTTCAATCATTTCTCCCTGTCTGTTCGGGCGTGCTTTGGAATGGTGCACTGGAAGATAACTGTTTCAGATGGTTTATAATTTTCAAAATGTTTGCTGAAGGTTTAACATTAAGCATAATACTTATGGCTTTAAATTTGAACGACAAATGGGTCTTAATTGCGTAAACGTATAATACTATCCTCATGTTTCGAGCATGATGTTACACCCGCCGTGGTCGCAGGCAGACTGGCGGGAAAACGTATCAACACCTTCTAGCTGCGCAGGTTTTGCGAACTACCCGCACTTGGTCTTGATTATTCACCTCTAGGCTAGGGTTGTGTAAATTTACGCCGTAAAGGTTAAGAGCCGTTTTTCGTTAAAATACGAGTCATAATCGTGAAAGTTTAAATCAATATTATAATATATGTATGCCTTTACTAGCTGGTGCCTTACTTGCCTCATGGTACGGCTACAGAGCACCCACCTCAAATTGACGCCCCATCTCTCTCTCGCACTTGTAAATTAATACTTGAGTGTGACTGGAAGGCAACACGTTAATCGTGGCTCGGGGTATGCCTTCAACGATCGGCCGATCGGACATTAGACAGATCAGTCGACAAGTCGGGTGAAAGATCGATGGCTACATAACCGGAATCATTTCTGTCTGGATAGGCTTTAAGCACACGGCGACATTGAAATAATTTTTGTTAGGCCATGTTTTAACTTGTGTGTGTAAACGCTAACCCCCTTATTCATAAGCGTCTGCTAACTTAACAAGCCGCTAATAATTGTTTGTCCCTTTTGCTCTTTTGGACACATTGTTAATAAGACAGAAAGGGACAAACAATTATTAGCGGCTTGATAAGTTAGCAGACGTTTATGAATAAGGGGGTAAATTTTTAGTTGATAAGTGTCACCACCTCTTCAATGCACCACGGTAATGAATTCCAATATCAACCTATAAAAACTTAAACCGCCATTTTAAAAAAGTTGTTATATTTGTCAAAGATTTGTCAAAGATGTTGCGCCGACAAAAATGCCCCCAAAAACAATTGTTCAATATGTGACATCACATAATTGAACTATTGGGACTAGGTCGATTTGTGTAAGATGTCCCAAGATATTTATTTATTTATTTTAGAATAATTCAGAGAAGTTTCTATCTACTATCTTCTACATTCACAAAATATTATCATTTAACGTTGATCGGTTCATATTTGAACAAAGAGAATTGCTAAATGTGGTTCGTGCATCGATGAACACATTCACAATCCGGTCCATTTTAGTAAATATTAATGTGTTTAGAATATTTAATTTTGTGATTAATCTGCATGAATATATGTTTCTGATTAAACTAATTACAAAATTGTATATTTGTATTTTTGTTTTTAAGACTTTTACTTACGTTAGTAAAAAAACAAAATAAAGTGGTACGTACGGAAGAAGGAATAAATAGTAAAGTACCAATACTCGACACTGTTAAATATCAAGCATAGCGATTGTAGGCATGCAATTAACTCTAAATAATTCTTAAGATAGTCTTGCTTACATTTCACGCAATACAAGTGGTACAAATGTTCGCACACATACTTACATCAGCCTTTCTCAGTTCACTGCTGTCTATATTATGATGTGAATATGAACTATGCGTATTGACGCATTAGAAGGTAAGGGTGAAGACACATTTATCAGCATCGAATCGCATTTTGTAATACAAAAACGCAATATTGTATGAAGATGCGTCCTCATCAATTCACCCTTTCGCATCGATTAACCTTCAGCATAAATGCGTATAAGTGTAGCTATTCATTTAACATACTGAAGAATGCTTATTCATGATAATTCGTGAGAACGGCTGCTTAAGCCGTAAAAATCGATGCTTACGAATGAGGATGCTTGATTAAGACAAAAACGCCCGTTGGCTCTCTTTAGCACGTGAAAACATCAAACAGCATGCATATTTTAAAGACAAACGGGTATTAATCGCGTAAACTTACGTTTAATTATATCCTGACGTTTCGGGCATTACGGGCATGTCTGCCTGCGACCACGAGTGTAACGTCATGCCCGAAACGTCAGGACATAATTAAACGTAAGTTTACGCGATTAAGACCCGTTTGTCTTTAAAATATGAGTGATAATCGTGAAAGTTTAAATCAACAATCAAACAGCATACTTTGACTTCTGATGCGTATAGTATGTCCAAAATCATCCAGCTAAATGCGATGCGATGCTGATAAGTGTGTCTTCACCCTAGTTCCCATAATTACCACGCTGAGCAAGTGGGTTGGCTATCGCAGTTATAGTGTGTCTGTGTCCGTTATGATGATGCTACTTCTCAACAATCTTCCATAAACGAATATTCACACGTCAATCCCTTGGTCGACTCCAACACCCACCGGAGTTGGGGTGGTGACAAATGTATTCTTACTACCGTCACCACACGGCAAATGTGCAATAATATTAAACTTATATTCTACTAGGGACCCGCCCCGACTTCGCACGGGTACTATACCTACATATTTAAAAATCTTCTACTTGAATTAATCTACCTATTTAAAAAAATCTCATCAAAATCCGTTGCGTAGTTTTAAAGATACTTTTGTACCTATTGATTATCAAGCGATCACTATCTCTACCAAGTCATGGTAACAATTTACCAAACATTTTTCACAATTCATAATAGCAGCCATAACTATAATGACGTACCGGTAATATCAGTAAACCCATTACGATGTCAATACCACTGTTTATAGGTGGAAGAACAGTATTATTATAAGATTTTATTCGCTCCACGCACGATTTCTGCCGTAAATGGGGGTAGTGGGGCATTTGTCAAGGCTGGGGAAAGTTGGAATGAAACCTATTTCTGCGAATTGCGTTGACAATTCGCTATCAGATATATAAGAGCGGCCACAGAGCTTAAAATATCCCTAGATGCACTCTATTGCCACCACGATAATAGGCCTGGATGTCTGAAAGTACCCTGTACGCTGATATTTATATGTATTTGATTGCGATGCTCTGATAATATACAGGGTGGAAAGGAACGACGATCTTTCCCGCTACCGACCGAGTCTACCAACCATTACGATGAACTATCAGTATGGGACCAACATCGAAGTATCTTTAAAAAAATTAACCCCTCATACACAGTCACTGATTAGTTAGAGCTCAATATACGTTTTCGATGTTAGTCTCATACTGAAAGTTCATCATAATGGTTGGTAGACTCGGTCGGTAGCGGGAAAGATCGTCGTTCCGTTCCACCCTGTATATTTTGTTCTTATTAATTACGCCGTAATTTTAGCGTTGCTTCATACTGATTCCTATAGGCAGTAGTAGTGGTAAGTTTCATAAAGTCGCAGCCAATAACCTCATTAAATACTGCTAAATACTGGATATACGAGTATAGCAATAGCCAACCTAAAAGCAGGTTGCACAGAGCACATTCTTTTCATCGCTGCACTTACAACTCTGTATCCAATTTTAGTTCAATACTTGGTCAATTGTGGCGGCCATGACAATTGGGCAATTTCGTATATTTTTCCAAAGTACTTGCGATAAAAGCTAGTCTATTGAGAGGGGGAAGGCAGTGAAATGTTGCAATATTTTTTAATCGTTTTGTTCGAAGGTGTCTGGTTACCAAGAGTACCACCGTGTTAGCTTAAAAACTTACCCCCTTGGTCAAGGAGTTAGGATGGTCAAAGGCGGTTTTTTTTTACATCTAATCTAATCTTTGTCGTATAATTATGAGATCTAATTATTCAAGAATTGTCCAAGATCTACAATTCGTTTACAGGACATATTTGACTTGGCATTTTAACTATCAAACTAATATTACATACACACTCACTCTACAGGAAAGCTTCATAAGTTAGAAAAGAATAGGTGGGTATTGGATTGCAAGTTTCCGGGTGCATATTTGTGCAGCTGCAGCGATGCACAAACAGCAGGAAAATTGTCCATTCTTGTTGTTTTTGGTTGTAATCTGCATGCGGGATTAAGACGGGCAGAAAGCGTTTTATCATGAGTTACAACTTGACACATAATCATGTTTTTGATGTTTCTTTTCAAGGTTATATCCGATGAAATTTTTTCTCAAGGTTATACCCGTTCAATAAAAAAAAATCGGTTCACATATCAAACTTTAGTAAAATATTTAGCAAACAGGTTTACATGAGTTATTTAATTAATTCGATAATTGCCCATCATGTTCCGATACGTCAATAAAGTGAACGAAAGACAGTTAACTGTCTTTGTCGCATTAATATGAGAGAGTGACAGAGAGGGAAAACTACGATACGCTACTAAGCGTTAGCAATTTTCTATATCTGAGTACGCAGACAAATATGAATACCTATATTTGACATACATTTTAATTTCCTTATTATTATTATTTTTTGTATATATACATTTTTTATTGCTAGAAAATGATAATTAATCATTTATCGTATTGCTTAGATTGGTTTGATTTTAATGACTTTTAATTTTTTTTATGTTTAATATGCACTTTGAAAACGCAAAAGAAATCAGCTGTACAGTCGCCATCAGATATATCGAAGCGGACACGGTGCTCAAAAGTATCTGAACATGCACTCTAACACCATGACAATAGAGGCCAGGGTGCTTAGACAAGTTGCCAATCGCTAACGCTTAATCGTCAATCGTAAACGAAAAACAGCTAACTGTCCTCGTCGCACTAATATGAAAGAGTGACAGAGAGGGAAAACTACGATACGCTACTAAGCGTTAGCGATTGGCAACTTGGCTAAGCACCCTGATATTTATAAGCACCCTAGTCGCTCCGATATAAAAACAAATGATGACGTAAAGTGGTAACAATTTCCACATATTTTTCTCCATTCTCGAAATCAGCATCCCGTTGTCCACCATTAAGTCCGTTCATTAGTACGCATGGACGATTGTCCGTCCGTCCGTCGACTGCTTTGAACTAAACGTACTAACTGTATACGGATTTCATAGTCACTTACGACCTTTCAACTTTGTGTGGGAGTGTAAGAATTTGCATACTGCATAATCGTGTAGCGGTGCTACGGCGTAGCGGCGGAGAGGGCTACGCGTTTGCTACGGTGGTCTACGGTCAGCTCCAAATAGGTTAGCGATTTTGAACCTTATTCCTCGAACATACGTTAAGAAATATATTTTTAGTACAGATGGTGTATTTTTTAGGCTCTAGTGCGAGAAGTGTGTCATTTTACGTCAGGTTTGAAACTTCGGAGGGCCATCTGCACTAAAAAACGTCGTACGAGACACGTGCAAAAACGAAATTGGTAACTCGTGTCGATTTAAAACACTCCCTATTGGTCGTATTTTAAAACATTGCCACTCGTTTCGAATTTCATGTTTTCCGTACTTGTGTCGTAATGTACTAATTAAACGTGAAATCAGACGAGTGCCTTTTAAAAAAAACATGAGGTATTCTTAATTCTTACCTAGTCCACTTTCCTACGTGATTTTTTAAATCGTTTATTTTTTTAGCACAGATTACTATTATTATCATCATCACCTTGTGTCAGACTGTGTCGATTTATTGTTTATTAAATTCAAGCTGTTTGACTATTTCCTAAAACTGTATAATGGTATCTCGATATTTAGGTACCTAATTTATTCATATTATATCAGATACTCTGGGAATAGGGGTGGACAAAGAAGAAAATTATATCAGATACTCAGACCTGAAAATGGATATTTAGGTATGTCTTGATAAGGGAAATTCCTTGAAAGTTTCAAGCGTCCCTATGTTTGCTAACTGCTTACCACCAAGCGGGTCATATTCTTGATTACCACAGCTATAGTATAAAAAAACTATGTACAGTCGACGTCAAAGATATCATTACATTTTTGGTGCCTAAACCAGGCGCCAAAAATATATTTACACGACCTTAATGTCAAGGCAATAAAGTCGTGTAAATATATTTTTGGCACCTGAACCGTAATGATATCTTTGACGTCGACTGTACGTCTATCAAGAGACTTTATTAGTGACTTATAGGTATGTATGTACTCGATAAAAATATATTTCCACGAGATTTTAAAGATTATTATTAAAATGTGGTATTTAGAAAAGTTCAAGGTCACAGGCTTAAGAGATGACCTTTAGCGGTTACTTGACCTATCCCATTAGGCGGACTTATCGCAACCCTCCCCAAGAATAAACAGCGATAGCAGTCACCCCGTTGCGTAAGAATTTTCACAGTTAATGTATTTACAGACTCTTAACTCAAGGCCCGTTTCAATAAGTCACGTAGTGTATGTGACCTATTCAAATAGACAATGCATATAAATTTTAACTTTCACGATTATCCTCATATTTTAACGACAAACGAGTCTTAACTATGTAAACTTACGTGTAATAGTTTATACTATTATCCTGACGTTTCGGGCAATGACGTGTCGCAGGCAGACTTCGTCATCCACTTTTCTTTATTATTCATAATAAGGGGGTTAGTTATGAACTAATAATATTTAAGAAATTAATTTTCTTAAAATAAATCTATTTGATGTGTGACTCCCAGTCCCCTGTAGATCACGAACCCTGTAAGGTTTTTGAAACGTCGAGATGTAGTTAAATTTAATGAATTTACGCGATATGCATTAAAAAAGATTTATTTCAAGAATAACTATCACGATACCCGAAGAAAATATTAAGTTAATGTTCTGTTTTCAATACATTGACCGCGCCATGAGCGAGCACACCAATCCCCCGCTGTGCGCTTCAATGGAACTGAATTCATATTAATTTATTTCAGCGCTGAAAGGCAAAAACATTTCAGTCGGGCCATGTGGGAAATAGTTAACATGCCTCTGTGACGTCATTTTAGTTCATAACGTTATAAATAAATAAGCGCTTAGCCTAGCGGCAAAACGCACGGCTGCTACGCAGCGGTCGTGAGTTCGAACCCCGGCTCGTAGCAATGAGTTTATCAAAGTCAAAGTCAAATAATTCTTTATTCATATTTGAATAGCAACAAATTCTTTTGAATCGCCTAAGTATTCAAACTACTTCCGCTTCTAACCCTATATCGCTGACCCGAGAAGAACCGGTAAGAAACTTGGCGGGACTTGTTTTTTCAAACAATCATGGTACATCTTACAACTAACATGCATAAAAAAAACTAAAACAAAATTGATTTTAAATAAATTGAAATATAATAATAATAACAAGAGATGTAAAGTCTCTAAAAAGTCAGAACATTATATGTAATAATTTATAGAGAAGTAAAGGTATCAAAACTTATGTACGAAATATTATTTAATAACCACAAGTGCTTTACGATGAAGGAAAACATCGTGAGGAAACCTGCATACACCTGCGACGAAATTCAAAGGTGTATGTGAAGCCCCCAACAAGTACCGGGCCAGCGTTGGGACTACGCAAAATAGGCACGTATGATGTCGAGTTGCGGAAACAAATGGCCAGAAAAACAACAACAATTTATTTATGTTGTTGTTGAACTTAAATAAATAAATGTACAGTCACCATCATCATCATTTTATCAATTAAAACCTAGTAAATGCTTATTTTTGTCAGCCTCCGTAGCCTAGTTGGTAGTGACCCTGCCTACGAAGCTGGAGGTTCCGGGTTCATATTCTTGCGAGGGCATTATTTGTATACTTATTTATAACAAATATTTGTTCCTTGCTCATAGCCGTCTATGTATTTAAGTATCTAAATGTACCTATTTATTATATATATCGTCGCCTGGTACCCACATCACAAGCCTTAATTGAGCTCACCGTTGGACTAGGTCGATTTGTGTAAGATGTCCCAAGATATTTATTTATTTATTTATAAAATTAAATGTTAATTGCTAGGTTTTGTTTTTTGCCGCGTGGTGACAATAAGATGACAATTGTCACCACCTCAACTCTTCCCGCGGGTATCGTAAGAGTCGACTAAGGGATTGAAGTGTCACTGACCATTAATTTATTGATGATGGGCAGCAGCGTCATCTCCATGGACACATCGTGGTGATTATGGGCATTTACCTCCTAATGGGTCGATACGCGTAGTTAAATGGGAGAGGCCTGCACCCAGCAGTGGACTGAGATAGGCTGATGATGATGATGATATAGTAACTAATAATAAATAAATAAGGTCGAGAGAGAATATGCAAGGGATTATTTTTTTTTTTATTTTTTCCACATGCATGGCTTTCACTCCTTGCCAATAGTAGCAAGGTGGATTTTGCCAATGTCGAGTTGTAGACTTTTGGAGAAGTTTGGAGAATGTTCGGTAAAATTTTGGTTTTGTGGAAGGATAGGCTGGAAACCTAAAACAAATACGTATTATGGACAACACAAACAAACAAACACACAAAAGACGAACACGAGTATTAATGAAAAAGAGCGGGAAGCGAATGACAGTTAGGCAAGCAACAAAGCGGATGAATCACTAAAAAAAAAAAGGGTTATCCCAATGTCTGAAGCTGAAATACAGTTTTAGTTAGTAATTAATAAAATAGTGTGGATTATGCAGATAGATATTCGGTTGTGGGAATCAAAGTTTAATGTTATGATCTTGAATATATTTTATGAGAATGGCAGTTAGGGGAGGGTCCATTAAAGACAGAAACGAGTTGAAATCAATAGGACGCGGAATATTGTCAGGCAATACATCATAGAGTGAATAGTTAAACCTCGGACAGGAGAAGAAAATGTGGTCAACAGTTCCCTCGTCAAGTCCACACTCACAGAGGGAGCTATCCCGCACCCTGATTTTTGCAAGGAATACCGGCGTACACACCGGACCGAGGCGTAACCGACATATTGTAGATGTGACCCATTTAGGTGTTGTGCGGAATTTAAAGAACCAAGGTTTACGAAGGATATTTGGCTGTATACGACCGTAATGTTTTCCTACCACCAATCTGGAGGAGCTCCATCTATTTTGCCATGATTCAGCTAGTTTGACCTGAGCTTGATTTAAAAGATCCGAACTATATATTTTATTATGATCTGGTGTTCCAACCTCTATTGCCTGTTTTGCCCATTTGTCTGCCATCTCATTACCAGAAATGCCAGAATGGCTTGGAATCCACCCAAGTATTATTTTAAGTCCCTTTGTTTCACAGATTCTCAATAGTGATTTTATTTTCAAGATTAAAGGGAATTTTGTTTTCATTTTAAATTGATTACCCACAACGGCTTGAAGGCAACTTTTACTGTCTGAAAATATAATCATTTTCTCTATATTGTGTGATTCTGCATAAGCTACTGCCTCCAGTATGGCAACTGCCTCGCCTATAAATATTGATGTCTGTGGAGGACACTTAAATGCCAGGACAATGTTGAATTTTGGAATGACCACTGCAGCTCCAACACTCCTTGCAGGCTCAATTTTAGACGCGTCTGACTGACCATTAATTTATTGATGATGGGCAGCAGCGTCATCTCCATGGACACATCGTGGTGATTATGGGCATTTACCTCCTAATGGGTCGATACGCGTAGTTAAATGGGAGAGGCCTGCACCCAGCAGTGGACTGAGATAGGCTGATGATGATGATGATATAGTACCTAATAATAAATAAATAAGGTCGAGAGAGAATATGCAAGGGATTACGAATCTGTATTTGAAAACGTAAATGCGCCTTCAGTTGTTGTTTCCTATTGGTACAGTCAAGTGCAAAAATAAGTATCGAAAGAATCCGTCATGTTACGACGTTCTTTTTACACAGAATTAGAGTGCACTAGGATGGGACATATTTTGTCTTTGACTGTACGTAAACAAATACGTGCGAGTATATTATTTCGTTTTCTTCCGTTCGTGCTGCATAGTTAATTATAACTAAGAAAACAAAATTATTCATTAAAATATTGCTTCTTTTATCTATTTATTACATTCATTCATTTGATTTTCCATTTTTTTCTACAACATATAAATTCACTTAACGCATTAGGCTTTTTTTAGTTTATTCACGTACCATATGTTAAAATATTATAGACCTTATTAATAGCAATTGCTTTAAATAGTGCACTAAAATGCCTAAATAAACAGTATCCTATTTTATATTAAAAACCTAAACGATCTTCATTTAGTTTAGTCGTAGTAGTAACTTACGTATTTCTATTTGACGTTCTATACAGGGTGTAAGTCTAATACGGGCGAAGCTCTTAACGGGTGTTAGTTTACGACATAATAAGTACATTCAAATAACTTTTACTAAAAATTAGAGCAACAAAATTTTCCATACAAAATAATTCGGCGCGCAATGTAGAGCAACATATGCGAGTTAAACACTCGTTGACAGCTAATTTCAAAAGCAGATGACATAACTGCCATATCAATAATAACAAATGTTCGTACCTACATTACTGCTCCGATAATCTTAAAAAAATTCTGTGGGGTCATAATTACGAGTAATTTAAAAAAAAAACCTTGTAATCCATGATTAGACTAATGAATCCCATGCCTGGTTTAATTGATCGCCCGTATTAAATTTACACACTGTATATGAATCAATTACTCAAATATTTTACATACTACTGCCCCTTCATTTAAGTGTATAATATGGACTATCGAGTCTATCGACAACTCGCAATTTCATCTGTAGTGTTGATAACTTGTATCTAAAAACAATATATAATGTAGACCTTACGTCATCGCAATTACGTTCACCGTACCAAATGACAGTACGATGACGAAATACAAATATACGAGGGACGCCTGTGATGTAAACAATGCCACATAAACAACCCCATGCTTTCTTAACTCTTTGAACGCCAATAACCACTGAAGTGGTCATGTTTTGTCATGCCTACCACGCTAGCAGCACTAAACTGGTTATCGATGCTGTCAAAATAACTGTTTTGTTAACAGAAATTCGTCGATTGACAAGCAAAACTCACTAATTAACAAATACCTACTTGAAATAGAGATCGTATCTCATTTCTGATTCAATACTGACAGAAGAGGTTGCTAAGAGTAGTGACAGTTTTTATAGTGAGTTTTGGTTGTCAGCCGACGAGATAAGGTTTATTTTCGTTGTTCATTAGTAAATCCATGTAACTGTAATGAAAGTGACCATTCGATCGTCTGTTTATTTACGTATGATCCAAGTGAAGTGGCACACTATATCTGGATACGCATTTTGATATGTAGACATAATAAAAGTAAACACAATTAATAAATAAACATGCGAGAAATTAGTCACTTACATTACTCTTGCATGGAATTGCCTAGTAGAGATATACGTAAGTCACAGTTTGATGCGAGGAGTTTAAAAGGTATACTTACAAGTCACACAACCATCCAACTGGCAACCTAACCTCAAAATCACGTGTACACACACATCACGCCACGTGCCACCCGCGTTACGTCTTGCCACGTCTCGCCACGTCTGACACACGCGTGCGGATCGCGGCCCCGCGCCGTACTGCCGTATCGATAGAGCGTGATAATGGCCAAGGTCAAGGGACCTCGAAGGCTGTGCGACCTTTTTGTGTACAGATTAGTTATTCTCGGCTGTTGGGCCCTGTTTCCACTGGGTGCTGCGATTTGGCACTAGATCTTTGGTTTCGATTCATTTATACAGTCACATAATAATAGACGTAGATTTATAGTGATACCGATAACCAAGTCGTACACAATGTCATGGTATCTTAAGTTAAGTATAGTAGTCTTCAAATTAGAAACCTTAATTTAAAAAAAATACTTTGTCACTAAATAATAATTTTAAATTAAAGTTTTCATATAAATAAAAATACAGTGTCATTAAGTCATTACGAATCCGTCGTTTTTCTGAAAAAGAAAAATTAATTCGTTTTTATAATTATACATTAAATTAAAAATTAAAAATATAATCATGATTTAAAGTTTGTAAATTTTTTTAAAACCTTAAGTGTGATTGATATTTTGTAATGGTAGTTTACCATACTATTTAGGGTGAAATTTTTATTGCCATTATTAAATCAATTTTCGTTATAATTCCCACCTTTCGCGGGTATTTCGTTACGTTATTATGTACTTACTAGTTAAGCAATTGGTCTTAATTAAATGCTATCGACTTATCGTGTATAACGTGTGACCCCGAAATAAAGGAAATATCACATTAATTTTAATTGAACATGAAGTCATAATGAAATATGTTTGTTTTAACATTTTTAGAACATTGTAATATCAAAGGTAATATTATTAAGCTCTATTAAGGCTTGTGATGTGGGTATCAAGCTAGAATATACATATATAATTGATATACTATACACTTAGATATAGATAATTTGACCAGAGTTGAGGTGAATGATTACACACACTGATTACACAAAATGTAGTTATAAAAAATAAAAATAATAAAATAAAAATTATTTATTTGAAATGAAAAACCTTAAAACTAATACATAAATATCCTGCGGCCCCACACTAGGCAATGCCTGTCACGTGGCGACCAGATTCGGTTTTAAAGGAAGTGATTTACATTTTGTTTTACTTCGATTACCTACAGCCGTTGCTAAGATTCACTTTACAAAAAATATGATACTAAAGATTTATTGAAAGATGAGCGAGACTAATTACACTGATACTTATATCTATTGAGTAAACAATATCTGTCTGTATGTTTGTGTGTTAGGAAGTGTACGTGTGAGTGGGAACGTGTGTGAGTGGGTGCGTGTGTGTGTGTGTGAGAGAGAGGTAATGTTATAGGAGTGGGTGAGAGGCCGTTTTTGAGATCGTAGATGTATGTAATTATCATTTTAAGTTAAGACCTTTAGGAGCTTCTCGGTTTGGCTGTAGCCAAGTCCTTTCAACCAGTTCCGAATCTTGATTTTTGCTTCACGAGGAGAATTACTAGCAATGTGACATGCTTTTTCTACTGAATTGTAAATATACGGATGCAGAGACCTAGGGAATCGCCTTGCAAATACAGTATTTACGCTAGGAATAGGTATTTTAAAAATACGTTTACTAATAAGAACAGGATATTCTTTAGATTTTAAAGTATTAAGGTGTATATCCATTGTAACTCGCAGAATCATTAATTGTCTAACACTGAGGACGTCAGCGAGTTGAAAAAGGGCAACCGTGGAGAACCACCGGGGCTTCCCAAGCATAACTTTAAGAACAAACCGCTGAGCTCTTTCAAGAGGTAGAAGTGCAGAGCTAGTGGAACCCCCCAGACGCCAATACAGTACAACAGGATAGACTCACACATCGAAACATATACAAGTTTTAGTAATTCCATTGACGCAGATTTTCTTAGTAACTTCATAATGAATACTACCTTTCTCACTCTGGCCGACACTGCCTCGATGTGTTTCTTAAAGTTTAGATTTTCATCCAGTGTAATGCCCAAATACTTAATAGATTTACAACTCTTCACTACATCGCAGACTCCACTTGAATTATTAATTGAATGTGGTGAACTGTCATAAAAGAGCTTGAGATCAGGACGTGAGCGGGGGCAGAGGAACCAGTTTTGTAAAAACACAAATAATTTGTTTTTAAAATATTGAGCGAAAGCAGGTTGTCAGCAAGCCATTTGGCGATCACCGACAGACCTGTTTCCGCAGCTGCAAAACAACGCTCCCAGGAAACATCCTGGAATAGCAGAGCAGTGTCGTCCGCATAGCAGATGATCTCAGCCTGTCTAACAGATAAAGAGAGCATGTCGTTAAGGTAAATCAGAAACAGGGTAGGACCGAGAATACTTCCCTGCGGTACACCGAAGGATATCGGGACTGATTCACTGACCAAGCCACTGAATTTGACACACTGCTTCCGGTTCGTGAGATAACTATTGAACCAACTCCAAGCGATACCACGAATTCCCAACAGTTCAAGTTTCCTCAGCAATATCGGGATTGAGACGGTGTCAAACGCCTTGGCCAGGTCCAAGAAGATTCCCACGCAAGATTCACCTTTGTCAAGGTAAGACGAGACAAGATTGACCAGCAAGGTGGCAGCCTGTTCAGTAGACTTGCCTTTCCGAAAACCAAATTGTCTTTGGGAGAGCAGGTGTCCCGCTTCAAGGAAATTAATCAATTGTTTATTAACAATCTTTTCTAGCATCTTAGATAAATTACTAAGGAGAGAAATAGGACGATAATTTCCCGGATAGCTCTTGTCACCTCCTTTGTGAATTGGGACCAAAGCAGCAACCTTCCATCCTTCTGGAAAACAGCCTGAAGAAATGCTCAGGTTAAAAAAATAAACAAGCGGCTTGACGATATAGGCTTTTAGATTCTTTAGGATACTCGTGTTTATATCGTCGATACCGGACGCGCAATTGCACTTCAAGGACATTATTAATTCCTCTACTTCACTAACATCAGTAGGATTTAAAAACATAGACTTAAAGGAGGAATTAGTTACAGTAACTTCATGCAAGATTTGCCTCGGTAGTGTTTTTTTCGAGGAGTATGTTAGTTGCCACGTTTTACCCACTGATGAGAAAAAATCATTGGTGTAATTGAGGGAATCAGAAATATTAGGTTTAATAGACGCTAATTCATGGGGTGTATGCCTATCCCGCTTGAGGTGAGTTATGTCTCTGATAGTATTCCAAAGCTTCCTTGGGTTATCTTTGTTATCTAAAAGTTACCTCCGATCATAGTCATGCTTGGTATTTCGCAAAATATTTATATAAAAGTTCCGGTATCTGGTATAAGTTACTTTCGCTATTTCATTTAGTGGATTTTTCTTGTAATTAAGGTACAGTTTGTCCTTGACTCTAGCACATTTAATCAAACCTGGAGTCATCCAAGGTTTTAAAATAAGTTTTGAATTACTTACAAATTTACGAGATGTATATTTTGATACTAATTTAGTCAATATAGAGGAGAATGTATCGGCGGCTTCAGAAGCTGAAGTCCTACTAGTGACTGCCTGCCAGTTCTCGTGTTCAAGTTCCGCACACATAGTTTTAAAATCATGCTTGATAACAAATCTGGATGGTTTGGCGGGCTTAGCTTTGTTAGGAGTCGTAAGGCCGATAATAACTAAGTCGTGGTCAGTAATATCAGAGACACAAACTGCCGACGCAAAATCTTTCACCGACCTCACAAAGAAATGATCAAGGCAGGTGTTATTTCTCGTAGGTTTATCAATAGCCGGTATAAAGCCTAAACCAGCCAACATATATAGGTATTCCGAAACATGAACATCTGACGGAGAGTTAATGTTGATATTAATATCACCCGTAACTATAAAGCAGTTAGGGCTCAGAGTATCATTTTTAATAAACGAATCTAAGGAGTGAATGAAGGGAAAAGGGTTCACAAAAGAAGGAGAACGGTATAAACCTAGCAATGAAAAATGATCTGGTACACGTATAAAAAGACAATCCGTGTCCTGAATTAGTGGTTCGGTAACTATAGCATTTAGGTCTTTCCAGACATACGCGACTACACCGCTAGCTTGATTATAAGATCTTACAGTGCGGTAAGAATTATATCCCTCGAGTTGACCAATAGCAGACCCGTCCTTCAGCCAACATTCAGTCAGAACAACAACGTCAAAATCAATTTTTAGTCCGTTGAAAGTTACTAGAAACTGGTTAAAGTTATGTTGAAGGCTTCTTATGTTAAAAGTAAGAACTTTGATAGAGAAGCTAGAAGTTATAATTTTTAAACAGTGCTCCGCCGAATCAGCAACATGACAGTTAACAGGGAGAGAATTGTCAAGTTCATTTCCCATGTCTAGTACGGCCATGGCTTAAGAAAAAAGCAGTTAGGTAGGCGACTAGTGACTTGTTGCTGAAACGGATGCACTTGAGAACTATAAATATGACCTCTGTTATTAAGTGTATGTGTGGAAATAAGTGTGTATGTGTAAGAATAAACGTGTAAAATTAGCAGTAATATTATATACAGTATGACTAACATGCAGGTAAAATATGAGCATGGACGAGTTTGGAAACATATTGAAGCACAAATGCTACACTCCTGATGGATCTGCTCTTTCTAAAACTGCCGCCGTACTCCGAGAATCTGTAGAGTCCACCGCAGTTCCGCTGACGAGCATTGCACAGCTGTTTTCGTGCTCCTTGTAAATATTCCCAAAAACATGGTCCAAGTCCAAGGGACTGCGGATATGAATAGCGGCAGCTCCGTCGTACTTTCGCACATAAACCGAACCTGATGATGTCCAGCAGTGTTTGAACTTAGCAACCGTCGCCCGTTCTCTTGCAGCACGAAAAAGCAGCCGGTTATCTCTGGTTAACCGCTCGTTAACGAAAATTCTCTGAATACACTTGCCATTTATCACTAGATCTTCAGCCGTAACGTTCCGCCTAGATTTCGCAGCTTTTAGGAAATCTTCACGCATCGATCGACGGATGAAGCGGACGGCAATCGGACGAGGATGTACTCGGTGGTTAACCCCTTTCATGTCCGGCGCTGTAGTAGGGCGGAATCTAGGGCCTGCCCTCCAGGCCGCATCAATGTCACTATGAGAGAAATCTAGTCCGATTTTCGTTGCAACAGAGAGGACAATGTGGATAGGATTTTCATTAGGACTTTCAGGGCACCCAATAATCTCAACATCATTTCTCAATGCGACCTGTTCTTGCCTGTTCAACTGGTCCTGAAGCCTAGAGACTGTTTCCTGAAGGTCAGTGGTCTGCCCTTGCTTGTCTTCAAGATATTTTATTCTTAACTCGCTGTCCGAAATTCTGTTCGATATACTCAACTCAACTCAACTCAACTCAACTCAACTCAAAACATTTATTCATGACACTACACATTACACTTTAGAGAATGAAAACAAACAAATACAAACATAGTGCCACGAAATGGGCCCTACTCAGCATGATGCTGGCTATTCAGCCAGCGCTGGTCTTCCGTAGGGACCATTTGGCGACGGGACGGAAGGAAACACAATACGACGTACAAACTCACAAAACAAAGATATAAAAAACAAAAAGGATATAAAAAGTACAAAATAAAAACATATAAAACTTAAAACAAATCATAAACATTAAGAGACACAACGGTAGCTCAGTCTATGCCGTCTTTAAATATATATTTTTTAAATTGAACGCAGCCGATGTTAGCTGCGCCACTAGCGCTCGCAGCGGCGAACTGCGACTCGATTGACAATTGACATACTATACTATTAATGTTATACTATTTCTACGCATTTCATGAAACTTATAAATAAACGTATTATACAAGGCAAATTAGGCAAAAAACATACAGAAAACAAAACAGTCAAAAAGATGGGAAGGTGCAGACCGCGGGGTGCAAGTAATTGTTAAATAACCTGCGGATGGCTGACACAGTGCTTGGCAGATGGGACATAACAAACAGGTTTGGAAAAATGACTACTTAAATGCAGCTAGTGTCTTGACATAGATTTTCCTCAGTTAATTGGTAATTATACAAGTGGCTTTTTAGCTTATATTTAAAAGAATGAATGGTTTGCAGGTTCCTGATAGGCGGTGGGATGTTATTCCAACACTTTGTTGCTGCATACCTGAAGCTTCCACGAAACGTAGCAGTTGCGTGTCGAGGGGTCACTAATCGCGTCACCTTCAGTCGGCTACTCTGAGACTTGTGAATAGTGAACTTCACGAAGAGATATGACGGACTCTCATGCTTCAACACCCCAAAAAGAAGACAGGCTAAATGGAGCTTTCGACGATGTTGCATTTTAAGGAGATTGTGTTTATTTAAAAAAGGGGTAACATGGGCCCTTACCGGAATATTAAAACTAAAGCGCGCACAGGCATTCTGAACACGCTGAATGAGTTTTTTAGTCTTAGCAAGGAGACGTGGGCCTACAACCGCGTCCATGTAATTGAGTCGTGATAAAACTAGAGATTCTACTAATTGTATGCGTAATGTTTCACTTAAAAATTGTCTAATTTTATATAGAACTTTCAATTTATAAAAGCAACTTCTGACAGTATTAGCAATGTGTTTTTCATAGCGAAGGCCAGGATCCATCAAAAGGCCCAGGTTTAATGCCTCATACACCCTCTCTATAGGTCTGTCCATAACTATGACATCACTTGTGATGGGTCCATATTGGCACTTATACAATTTTTTCTTCGAATATTTTTACTGATACCGTTTTTTACTCATAATCATCATTACTCCGAAAAATTTTTCTCATACTTTTTTTCTTAATAAAAATTATACTTCTACCTCTACAATGTTCATAACGATTTTTATTTCGAAATTTTATCCTACTAAAGTCGTCAAGTAGATTAATCTATACTCATAAAGTTATTTGAAATAAATTGTTTATTTATAAACATTTTCCCATTAGGTTCACTCTGTTGCGGTATAATTCTTTTATGAATAACATAAACTATGTAGTCATAATGGGCTTTGTGCAGAAACTGTTGTGACATACTCAACTTTAGCATATTTCTTTGTGGCAGATTTCGAGTTGTTCGAATATTATTCGAGCATAATTTCGATGCTCCTATTTATGATGAGGCATAATCTGGATGTGCATAAAAAGTATCGGCATAGTTTGTTTTAGCATAACAGAGAAGGAATAATTACAACCTCTCAATATAATCGAGGTAGTAGTAATATTCTATACGTTACTTACTGAGCTGAGTACTTTCTAGGTTGCTAAAAAAAAAATAACCTCGAAGACTAAGGCGGGAGCAAAGCTCCCGCCTTAGTCTTCTAACCTAACCTATCCGAGTCGGATCTGCCCCGGAAGGTTTTGTTCGCTCGCTTCGCTCGCTCACTGCAGAAATTTTCACCCTCACAGCAAATTCTGCCTGACGAAAAAGGCAAGTTTCGAACATGTGGCTACATGCCCAAAAAAAAAAATGCAAATCTAATTTCTGTCTTATAACACTCGGCGTAATTAATGATATGCCAAGATAGTTTCGGACAAAATAATATTCGAAATATTGTTATTTAAGCCAAGTGATGTTTCTGTCTCATTAAGTTGATGCCAAAATAGATTATACCAAGTCTGTTATGTCCTAAGCGTTTCGGACAAAAAAAGTATAGGGAACCCGTTTAGTACAGTACCTACTCTGCCACAACCTGATTTGTGCAGGTAGCTAGTTTACAGTAATAGTACGATTTATATTTAATTAAACAAAAATAATTCATACATAAAACCAGTACAGATAAAAATAAATAGGTACCTATAACATTAGAATATATAGCATAAAATAAGTATAGTGAAAAATTATATAAACATAAAAGTTAGTACTAAAAATATGTATGAAAAACAATATTATGAACATAAATAATTCTATGTGATGATGATTATGAACAAAGATTATTCTAAATACCGATCATTATGAAGTTAAATTGTATAAGAAAAATTTTCGGAGTTCCAATAATCTAAGTTGCAATTTTATAAATACTTTGGCGCACCCCTTGTGATATTAATGTTAGACAGCTGATGCTTACTGCCAAATACAATATATTTAGTCTTGTCAGGGTTAAGCAAAAGGCAATTTTCAGATGCCCAGGCAGCAATTCTGGCAAGATCCATGTTTAGCTTTACTATGGCACTATCAATGTCGGCAGGCTTGCATGAAATGTACATCTGTATGTCGTCAGCATAAATGTGGTAGTTGCAGTGTGTGATGTGTAACCCTATATCAGCACAGTATAAAATGAAGAGGATCGGGCCGATAATTGAACCCTGAGGGACTCCTCTGGCGATGCCTGCTTTCTCCGAAGCTAGGGCAGCACCATCACCTCGGCTTATTTTGACATATTGGTAGCGATTAGTGAGATAGCTATCAAACCATTTCAGAGTATTACTGTCAAATCCATAATAATTCAGCTTTGATAACAGAAGATTTATATTAAGACCATCAAAAGCGCGGGAAAAATCAAGAAGAACCAGTACTGTGCACTTCCCTTTATCCTGCGCACATAGTATGTTGTCAGAAACATCAAGCAATGCCGTCACTGTGCTCCTCCCCTTTCTGAAACCTGATTGTACATCCGGCAGAATACTATTTGACTCAAGATAATGAGTGAGCTGGGATCCCACAGCTTTCTCTAGTATTTTTGAGACACAGGGTAAAATACTTATAGGCCGAAGGTCCTTCAACTCGGATGGGTTGGTTGTTTTAGGCAGCGGGTTCACAATTGCTAGTTTCCAAGCATCGGGAAATGTTGATGTAAGAATAGATGTATTAACCATATTTGTGATAATGTCTATAGTGTAAGGCAGTGTCAATAAAACGAGGTTCAAATTAATTCCGTCACAGCCTTCAGCATTCGATTTTAAATTTTTTATTATTTTTATTATTTGATCAGAGCTTATTGGAGAAATTTTAAAAAGGGCAGTGCTGTGCTTATGAAATTCAAAATATGACAGTTGTGAGATAGATACTTCTGATTTGCCAGGGAGACTTAAAAAATGTTTGTTTATTATCGAAGGGTTGTCAAATGATATAGGTAGATCAGTTTTCTTTTGAGGTAGTATTTTAGACTTAAGATTTTTCCAAAGGGACTTGGGATCATGGATTTTATTGTTTATGTTTTGTCTAAAATAAGCTATTTTTTCAAAGAAAATGGCCTTATTTACAATAGATTTCAAGTCTTTGTAGTACTGTTTCTTTCCAATAGTCTGGGTTCTATGAAATTCCGCCGCTGCCTTGTCACGCAACCCCATCATGAGCTTGACAGTGTCTGTGATCCAGGGATGCGAGCATCTCTTGACTAACGTTGATCTAAGTGGTGCATGCGTATCAAAGATATGGAGTATGTTTTGGCTGAAGGCCTCTACCATATCATTGATATTTCCCATGTTAGACATAAGGTCCCACCTCACAGACTGCAAATCCGCATCCAGATGATCGCGATTAATGTTATTTATAGGCCTGTAGGTTAAGTAAAAGGGCTTGGGCCTGTCAATCTTAATATTAAATTCACAGGCAATAAGGCAGTGCCCATAAAGTGTACCAACATGGCCAACATGGCCATATACACTCCAAGCGGTCGGTATGGTGCGCAAGTTTGCTAAGAACTTCTTTTATTTGAATCTGTATATTGGACACCTCACCACGCAGGCCTCTGATCTCCGCAGTTAAGGTTGAGATTTCCGAGTCCTCGTTGACAGGCTCCGAACAAGGAAGTTGAAGTCGACTAGATACTCCAGGATCACCATCCGACGGCGCTAGTAACTTTTCCGGTTCTTTTAAATCGGCATTAATAATATTTATACCGGAGTATGACTGAGTCTTTTTATTACGCACCGTGACATTCTCAGACGGCAACTGAGATCGGCTCGCGTCAGCGGTTGGATTACCTCGTACTGGCGTAAGAGAATTGTCGCCCCCCTTTCTCGTTGTAGCCTTGCAGTCTGGGCATACCCAGGAATTTATTTGAGCTTGAGAGAATTTCGCCGCACTAACACACCTGGTGTGGAAAAGTTTGTGACACCTTGCCGGTTTGCACTTAATTGTGTTTGCTTTATCGTCCGGTATATCATCCTGACAACCCGCGGCGCATTGAGACTTATTACTGTTAGGCGGGGACATACTTCACTCAAGTCCGTTTTAATTTCTAATAAACGAAGCAAAACTGCGTAGCGTAAGAAGTTCGTAGCACATGCAGATGCGGCGTAGCAGTTATGTCCGTAGAGGCTGACGTCACACAGGCTCGTAAAGAATAAATGAATTAATGAATAAATGACTTGCATCAAAATATTGAAGCAAATCCCTTGAACAAATTTTTTGGTCAATCTTACAGTTGCAATTGAGTTTGCTGTCAGTACGAAAAAAGAGCACTAATTTCAAATTCCCCGCGTGTTTACATGACATGTCGCTGTGTGCGTGACCTCAAACGACCAAGGACCTAATAATTGTGATGATAAATCCTAGGTACATACGGGGAATTCTAGATTTACAATTTGTAGCTAGTTACCAAAGGACCACGGGCATCGAAAGTGGACCAAAAACCAACAGAGCTGAAAGTTGTGTCATTAAGTAGGTATTTCGATTTATTTCATTTCATTCTATGTGCGCTATGTTTAATTCCATTGCAATGAAATTCAACTATTCACCTGTAGAATGAAATAAAGTACATAAGCAGACCTTTTTAATGACACTACTCCCAGCTCTGTTGGATTTTAGATTTTGGCCCATTTTGACGCATAGGCCTTTAGTTACCAAATAGTGTCATGTTGTCCCAATACGTAAATAATTATGATATTGAAATTTTAATATAATGAAATGATAATGTATTTAAAATGATAATGTATTTAAATGATGATATAAGCAAATGATAAGTATTGATATTAATTCCATGTTGTTACTCTTAATTTCATACCTTGTAAATATTGTAAAGAAACTGTATATCTGTATTTGCATGTACATGTACTTAACGCAAATAAACAATATGAGTATGAGTATGAGTAACCAGCTACAAACTAGGAATCATGACGCTATCCTGTCACTGGTTACGCAATGTTGGTTACCAAACGGAAAACGATAAAACCTTAGCTCGCTAATGTCACTTGTCAATAAAATAAGTCGAATGGAGCCGGTTTTATTGGAATCCTTGAAATCGGCACTTGTGAACGTCCTTGATCTCTATCGCCTGCTCCGGTTCTCCTTCGAAAAGTAATTTCTTGTGTTAAAATAGTCGGAAAACGGCCCTTTTAGGATTCCGTACCCAAAGGATA
>JALPQI010010524.1:0-44903 GCA_025490895.1 Thaumatotibia leucotreta
AATACACCCGTATTTAGAGTGAAAGAAAGGTGATAATTCCGTGAATTGATGGATGCAAATCTGTGATTGAAGGAAAGCGGCGAAATAGTTGTAGTAGAGGCCTCATTTTGTGTGATTTGGATATGTAAAGTTTTCTGAAGGTATGTTTTTCCATGATAGTCGTCGTCTTAAGGTTCAAGATAATGCGGCTCTTTTATTTGTATTTCCTATAAATTATTAATATATATTTTTTAAGTGAGTTAAATGACGTTTGTGCAGTTTTATGGATGAATAGAGCCTAATGCGTTCGTCCGCAATTCGGTACAATGAAATAGAAAAAAAGTCTGTCAACGTCAATCTGTCACTCGTGTCATTCTATCATTTTTTTCTATTTCATTGTACTTGTTGCAGACGAAAGCATTAGGCTCTGTTCAGCCATAAAACTGAACAAATGTCATCCCACTCACTTAAAAAAAGATTGTTAACAAATTATAGGACATAAAAATAAAAAGGCCGCATTTCTTGAACCTTAAGACAACGGCTATCAGGGAAAAATATAATATTCATACCTTCAGAAAACTTAACATAGCCAGTTCTTGAAGAGTTCTACGGTCGTAGCGCTACGTCGTAGAGGATAAAAGCGCGTAGCCAAAATGCCATTCGCTAACGCTCAGAAGCATAGATATATGAAAGAGAGAGATTTGTAACGAAGCGAAATTGTAATGAGTCTCGGTGTCTCCGAGGTCGGGCCTTTGCCACGCTGTGATTGGCTAAAGCGCTACCATATGACGCGGCACTAGAGAGGAGGCTACGTCGATAAATTATTATCCATAGATATTTGATAAGGCCCGAATATTAAGAAAAACATTAAAGTCGATGTATCATTCAATAAGAAATAAATACAGATTAAAATATCGCATTGGAAGATGTATCTAATCTTTATAAACATTATGTTAACCGTCGCGCCCTTGTTAGCGCGAAAATACCGGCCGTCCTAGAGCCCAACGGTCTGGCCAGGGACGACGGCAAGAGGCCTGACGGAATGACGCTGGAGCCCTGGCCGGCCGCTAGTTTGGGGACGCCACCTGCGTTGACACTCTGGCGCCGTCCCATGTTTCGGTCACCGGCGTTGCTGCTGGCACCGCGGCATCATTAGCCGAAAGTCTCAAGTGTCGCAAATATGCTGTTTTAGGAACCAGCTACATATTTGTGGCGTTTGGTGTGGAGACCCTGGGGCCATGGGGGGCCAAGTGCACATGGACTTTTTAAAGTTCTAGCGGCTCGCCTAAGAGAGACCTCAGGCGACCAGAGGGCTGGCCAGTATACCTTGCACAGCGTTTAAGTATAGCTATACAACGGGGGAATGCGGCCAGCCTTCTGGGTACCTTGCCCACTGACGGCGATTTAGGCCAAATTTTTTATTTATAGGTAGTTAAGTCCTTATATTGTTTGTTTTCATTTTATGTCGTTTAATAATATATTAGAAAACTTTTTTCTTACTTTCGTGGCGGATCTGGTTTGTAAATAATAAACTACAGAATGTCAATTATAAACATATATTTGAATATGAACAAAGCAATTTAGGTATTAACGACATTATTTTAATTGTGGCTGGGAATCAATGAACAAATAATTATTTAGACGGTTGTACCCTTAATAAACATAATGTTATCAGCCGTTTCCGCGATGGTCACATATTTAAATAACACAATTTCAACCTTTGACAACGGTTATTGTAAAAGGCTCAAAATAATATAATACGCGATATAATCTATATATATTGTTTTACCTTTATGAAGATAAGATACGTATTGATACAAAGGTCAAAATATGAAAGAAAAATTTAATATAATCAAATACATCAACAATTTATCGACCCTATTTGTCATCGGCATGGTCAGTCGTACCTCTAGTTCGCGGCCTGCTCGCAGCGGCCGTACCAAGAAATGACAGTACAGTTGTGAATATCGCTAGCAATTGGATACATTGCACGGTCACTTACCAAATTGCAACTTGCTTGCTATTCTAAGCCGTCAATGTAAAACGCACATACAATTTGTCACTAAATAGTTCAACCAATTGGTACGCCCAAGTAAAATCATTATGACATTTATGTCAGCGGTTTGTTGTTATATATGATTTGTAAAAATACGTGGTCTTGTCAACTAATAACTAAAAAAATCAATACTTTCATGTGGTGCGTGACTCAATAGTCCTTGAAATGTTTATTTACACTCCTATTTTTACAAGAAATAACGGCACAATTCGGCATTTTGCGGATATGTCCGAGCTCATCCTGCAGTCGCGGGTAAGTTGCGACTGGCTCATAGGGCGCGCATCTGTCACACTATAAAGGCCTATCGGCCATAACGCTGCGACATGTTCCATGCCACCGTTAGCTATCTATACTGATCTGTGCTCAGAAGCGTAGCGTAGTTTACTGTCCTTTTATTTAGCGCGACAAAGCAGTGGCGTTTCGTTCGTGATCGAGCGTTAGCGATTAGTACCTTGGCTACGCACCAAGGTTTTGTTAATGGTATTTATATACCGAAAATGTTTCTAGACGTTGTGATTTGCTACGAATGGGTTCACGTGGAAACAGCAGCAGTTTCTACGTGAACCCATCGAAAGCTGTTTATACGTGAACCCAAGTGGTTACATGAGCGCACATAGATTCCATACTCGTCTCACTCAAACAACATATAGGCTCGGTGTTTTACCCAATCGGTTATGAAAATTACTAATATCGCATTTAAATGAGTCGC
Organism: Thaumatotibia leucotreta; assembly: GCA_025490895.1. NCBI lineage: Eukaryota > Metazoa > Arthropoda > Insecta > Lepidoptera > Tortricidae > Thaumatotibia > Thaumatotibia leucotreta. The sequence continues at coordinate 2,745 of JALPQI010010524.1, forward strand.
ATGTAAAGGATTGCGTGGGTGGCGTACCCAGACGGCAAAGCGAACTTTAGTTTTTCCTTTAATTTAATATCAAGTATGGTTTCCACATAAATGCTTTTAACGGACAGATATCACGTGGAAAAATTAATCCTATTCTGGTTGCTATAGTTGATATAGAACTCAGTTTCTTCATGATGCGATGTGTTTCTTATTTGGGATCGGTGATGTTTTGCACGTTCAGGTAACTGACGCCGTTCAATACAAAGCATTGACCTAAGTGTAAAGCATCACTTACACAACGAGCCCCTGCGAGCACATAGGTATGGAGATAGACACGGCTATGCCATCCCTACTCCGGCATAGAACTCAGTTCCTTCATGATGCGATGTGTTTTCGACTTGGGATCGGCCATGTTTTGCACGTTCAGGTAACTGGCGCCGTTCAACACAAAGCATTGATCTAAGTGTAAAAATAGATACTTACACAACGAGCCCCTGCGAGCACACAGGTATAGAGACAGACACGGCTATGTCATCCCTGCTCTTCGATATAGAGCTCAGTTCCTTCATGATGCCATGTGTTTCTTATTTGGGATCGGTGATGTTTTGCACGTTCAGGTAACTGACGCCGTTCAATACAAAGCATTGACCTAAGTGTAAAGCATCACTTACACAACGAGCCCCTGCGAGCACATAGGTATGGAGATAGACACGGCTATGCCATCCCTACTCCGGCATAGAACTCAGTTCCTTCATGATGCGATGTGTTTTCGACTTGGGATCGGCCATGTTTTGCACGTTCAGGTAACTGGCGCCGTTCAACACAAAGCATTGATCTAAGTGTAAAAATAGAGAATTACACAACGAGCCCCTGCGAGCACACAGGTATAGAGACAGACACGGCTATGTCATCCCTGCTCTTCGATATAGAGCTCAGTTCCTTCATGATGCCATGTTTTTCTTATTTGGGATCGGTGATGTTTTGCACGTTCAGGTAACTGCCGCCGTTCAATACAAAGCATTGACCTAAGTGTAAAGCATCACTTACACAACGAGCCCCTGCGAGCACATAGGTATGGAGATAGACACGGCTATGCCATCCCTACTCCGGCATGGAACTCAGTTCCTTCATGATGCGTTGTATGTCGGTCTCTGACTTGGGGTCGGTGATGTTTTGCGCGCCCAGGTAACTGACACCGGTGAACACAGAGCATTGATCTAAGTCTTAAACATAATTATGTAGATACTTACACAACGAGCCCCTGCGAGCACACAGGTATGGAGATAGACACGGCTATGCCATCCCTGCTCTCCGGCATTGAACTCAGTTCCTTCATGATGCGTTATATGTCGGTCTCTGACTTGGGGTCGGTGATGTTTTGCGCGCCCAGGTAACTGACGCCGTTCAACCTAAAGCATTGATCTAAGTGCAAAGCATAAATACTTACACCACGAGCCCCTGCGAGCACACAGGTATGGAGATAGACACCGCTATGCCATCCCTGCTCTCCGGCATGGAACTCAGTTCCTTCATGATGCGTTGTATGTCGGTCTCTGACTTGGGGTCGGTGATGTTTTGCGCGCCCAGGTAACTAACGCCGTTCAACCTAAAGCATTGATCTAAGTGCAAAGCATAAATACTTACACCACGAGCCCCTGCGAGCACACAGGTATGGAGATAGACACGGCTATGCCATCCCTGCTCTCCGGCATGGAACTCAGTTCCTTCATGATGCGTTGTATGTCGGTCTCCGACTTGGGGTCGGTGATGTTTTGCGCGCCCAGGTAACTGACGCCGCTGAACACGGTGCATTCTTGGTCCACGTCTGAAACTAAACAGGCGGATTACAATTTGATCTTTATCTTCGTAAGGCCGAATGTACATTATAATATACAGTCACGTCTAATAATGTGTATACATTTCGAAACGTATGTCAAAGGCATGTTTAAAATCGTATACATATTATTAGAGCCTACCGTACACTCCACCTCAATGAAATTTAAACCATTCATAAACTTAATAACGACACATTTATTTTGTCTGATTGATTTTACAAACAAACGACATTGACAACTATTCCATACACAGTAAGGTTCTAAATAAGATTTAAAGAAAATAACTACCCATATGAGTAACTTTGTTGGTGTTGTTTTTTATGGGTAACTTTATACCCATATGGGGTAACTTTTAAAATGTACATATACTCCTTTTATAAAAGCTCTAAATGCCCATGTTTACCGGAACGTATGCAAATTTGCTTTAAAATAGAAATGATAAAACCCGCACTAAAGACCCATTTTACAATTTTAAAATGTCTTGTACAGACATCTCATACTTTTCCTAATCAGAATACACTGAATATTTAATTAAAAGGACCCTCACAATTTTAGTTAAACTGCATGTTTTTGTTGTGTAACTCTTTTCAGACTAACATGTTAAAAGTTTATCGAAAAGGTCACGAACATCGCATATACGGGCGAAACAATACTCGTAAAGAGGAAAAATTAAGCCACTTATAAGATAACGGCGGTAAAATTCAGATGCATCCAGTACGGAGGCTCTATTCACATTCACGATTTTGAACCTTATGCCTTGGACATAAGTCTGGAATTATACACATATTAGACGTTCTGTACGAGTATGCGGACTAAATGAGTTATTTATCGGAAATGTGCAACAGGCTTCGTTATTACGTTACCGGGCACGAGAGGAGCATTTACAAGGTGCGGTAATAGAAAATTTTGGTTCAATTTCGTACTTGTCGTAGCGAATATTATGAGTTTCTAGGGCCTTTCACATTACGGTGTCACGTAAATAGATTTGTTTCTACTCGTCGACTGTAATGTATGTTTGAATTAAGATTAAGTACACAAAATTATATTCATATAAATTTACATAGAGTTCGAAACTCAACTATAATGCACTCATTATACAATATACAACGTTGTAGGCAACTGTAATAAATTTGACCAATCGCGTGCCAGCAAAAAAGATATCAACGAACGGCCACCTCAGGATCTGTACTTCGTTTGAGCGTATTTATTTCATTATTCATATTTGTTTACTTATTTTATTGACTCATAGAAAAAGTATTGTACACAATAGTTTTATAATCAAACTTTTCAATCTCGTACCTTACTTAGGCCACTCAGCAGCGGGGCCTAAACATGGTACTCGACTGAAAAGCTCTCTATTATAACAGGATCAGGTAAAATACTATCTTGATTATACTAGTTTCTCTATCCTAAAACCAGAATGTGTCAATTTCACTACAGTATCTCAAGAGCAGAGCCAAACAAGTGTTGCTTAGCACAGAGTAACGCCCTAGCCACGGGCAGGTGTGAATTGAATTTTATCTGTTCATTGCGCGGGACATTATGGCTAGTTGCTGCTGTCAAGCTGTCATGTCGTCAGTAATGAAACTATTGTTACGAATATGTTGTATTGCGCTTGTTGTTACCGAGCGACTTTGTACTTACGAGTAAGTCGTTAGACGTTTTTCGCATGCTACCCTCTCCTATTTAGATTTAAGCAAAGTAGTGTTTTCTCAGTAAGTGATTTATGTAAATCTATTGAGAAATAAATGTCTTAAACCATAATAATCCTTGTCGGTCCTTACATTTTTTATTTGTTTTTAATTTGGAATCTCGTCTTATTGTATTTTAAAATTAATCATGCTTCAATAGCACTACCAGTCTGCTAGCGACCACGGGTGCAACGTTATGCCTGAAACGCCAGAATAATTTTAAACGTAAGTTTACGCGATTAAGACCCGTTTGTCGTTAAAATATGAGTTATAATCGTGAGTTTAAATCAATATATGCTACAATAGCGCCTCTAGCGGGAAGCGATTTCGTAAAACCTTGTTTTTGTTTCAGTCATATCATATCCGAGAATCAGCGCATCAGTCCTACGACAATCGTACGATATTCGTAACGTGTAAATTGAACTTTCTAATAGTGGTCAAGGCTAATGAGGAGAAACTGAATTTTCATAACGAAGACTTGTAGCGCCCACGAACAGTCGCCATCAGATATATCTGAAGGGCCAACGTGCTCATAAATATCTGTAAATTTTCAGGCCTTTAGGCTACGAACAAATAAAACATGGAAGCCGCACGCCATATTAAATTGCCTTTCAAAAACGGTCCTGCATTTTAGTTGTCGAGTGTCACCCCCTCTTCAACGGTAATGAATGTCAATATTGACCTATAAAAACTTAAACCGCCATTTAAAAATAATTGTGATTGGTCCATCAAAGTTTTGATTGGCTATATTCTATAATCATTTGTCAAGTATATTGCGCTGAAATATGCGCGGTGTTAAGAAAAGCGCTATGTCCTGCCCATCTTGGCACAATTGAACAATTGCTTTTGGGGGCATTTTCGAGCTGGCGTTAGACGTCCATGTTATATATGGTCGCAGCCTTTAGGCATTTGATGAAACAAAATTAAACGTCATTATTTTTGTGTTACGAAATAAAATTAAGTAAGTAATTCACGAGGAAGGCTTTAATATCATCAGTGCACACGTGCATAGTCGGACGTAGTTTAGAAAAAAACCATTAACATCTGAAATTTGACACAGATATTCATTAATTTTCCCTTTTGACATAAGATTAAAAATTAATTTAAAAAAAATTGTATTTCGATCCTTTTTCATGAACCACGTCCAGGGCGTCCAGTTTATGTCTAATAAGTAAATAAAATTTAAATCGTTCAAAGACCTCATGAATATTACGGTGTCCAATTAAGTACTGTGTTCATTAATAAGATAACGTTACATTTCAACAGCGTATAAAAATAGATGCGTCATTGACATCCCTGAAGGTAGTATAAAATTGTATCATAAATATTATAATGGAAATACTTAAGTAATACTTAGGTGGTTTGAACGTGGGCGAACACAAAGCATTGAAACACTCCATTGGAAAAGTATTTAAGAAAGTTCTTAAGTAAAGTATCGACTTGTGGAACTAAGAAATCCTATGTGTACGGCACCCAACATACATTGATAACCGTTAGCCAGCGAAACTAGAAGTCACGGGTTTCAAACCTGAGACTTTTAGACTTCAAAGCTTAAATATCTACAAAGAAAACAACCACGACAACGGCTGCCAGATTATGTTTTAAGATGTACAGTATATGTCCGGTCAAAGAGGGAGTAAATAAAGTCCATACAGAAAAATAAAGTATATGGGTGGTAATAGGAGATTTCTGGCAACTTGAGTGATTTGTCAATTAGGTAAGTTCGATATCGTCGGAGATAGTGCATAACAGCGTAACTAACAAAATTAATTAGGGTGAATTTGAGTGTATTTGAACTATATCTGTTTTGGTATTTAAGGGTACTTTAAGTGTCTCGCAAATTGTAAAATATTAACCTCGTAAGGTTTCATCATCATCATCATCATCATCATATCAGCCGAAAGACGTCCACTGCTGAACATAGGCCTCCCCCAAAGATTGCCACAATGACCGGTCCTGCGCCACCCGCATCCAGCGGACTCCTGCGACCTTCACCAGGTCATCGGTCCACCTTGTGGGGGGCCTACCCACGTACCCACGCTACGCCTTCCGGTACGTGGCCGCCACTCAAGAACCTTCCCGCCCCAACGGCCATCGGTTCTACGCGCAATGTGCCCCGCCAACTGCCACTTCAGTTTAGCGATTCGGAGAGCTATTTCGGCAACTTTAGTTCTGCTGCGGGTGGTCTCATTTTTAATCCGATCACGGTTTCATACAAGAGAAATATCCAAAATTTGTCATTGCAAATTTTACCTATTCTGCAAGCAACACAGTTGATTTTATTTTGTTCAAATTTTTTACAAGACAAAACAAATGCAACTCTGTTCCAATTTAATGAGTACTATGTAATACTATGTATATCAATTTTATTATGCAATGCAATTATCAGCCTAATAATTTGTACGGTCATACGTACAACTAACACATCAATGTATGATGCAGCCATCGCGTCCCATCACTTTGTCGAACTTGTAACTTGGCTTTCAATTTGTGAGCCTAATGGAGAGACACACTAAAAGCTTCAGATTGGACAATGGCGGTCAGGCACTTACAATTTCGTAAGGAAGACCGCCATATACTGCAGTAACTCGGGCATTTGTATACCTCGATAATTTGAATAATGTTGTTAGACATTGTCTTCTGTTAATACATATTTTTACTAATTTTACCTATGTTGCTCAGACACTGCCCGTAATGTCGAATTTAAGATACCAATGTATTTTACAATGTATTTTTTTTAACCCTGTTTTGTAATAAATAAATATCTCGGGACAGCTTACACAAATCGACCTAGCCCATGTAAACACGCATTTACCTGGTTATGCCATTTCCTTAATGGGCCACCTACATATAAACATGAACTAAACGCATGTTTGCACCAGTTTAAGTAGCATAATTTTGCATAAAACCAGTGTGACTCAGGTGACCGTAACCATGGCAATAACAGACAGAAAACAGTTGATTCACCCACCTATATTACATCGCTCTTGTGATTTTGTTTACCTTTTTTGACAAACAGTGGTAATTACGTAGATCTCTGATTTTAGTCCCTTCGTCCCATCCTCAGAGTCGATTAGCTTCAAAATGTCTTCTTTCTCGATAGGAAAAGTGAAATCGTCTTCGAATTCATCATACGGCCTTATTTCCCGATGGAGTAGGGTGCATGCAACTGTCGCTAAACATTTTTTTGTAGCAAATGTGGCGAATGCCTTTAGGGTAAAGACACATTTATCAGCATGCGTACGCATTTTGTCTATAGTAAAAGTCAGTTTAGTATGAGACCGCGTCCAGCTTTCCGCACGCGTACGCATGCTTACACGTTTCATATTAAACGGCCAATTTTATTAGACAAAATGCGTACGCATGCTGATAAATGTGTCTTCATCCTTACGCATCGTCCCGGCGGGAGGCCTTTATGGAGATGTGGGACTCATCCGCTCTTCCGACGTCTCCTAGTGAGAGGAGGAAAGCTGGCCCTACCCACTAAACCCCACTCTGGCGTTTTGCCAGCTTTTCCATTAACGAGGGCGGCATGGGATCGCGTACAGTCACGTCTAATAATATGTATACATTTCGGAATGTATGTCAAAGACATAAGATTCAAAATCGTATACATATTATTAGAGCCGACCGTACATGTCACCATGACGCCTTGCGAGCTGCCTCTAACCCTTTTTTTTGTTGAAAGAGAGCCATTTGCTGACGTTAATTTGAGAGCCTTATTTTACAAGTTATATACTAGGTGCCCAGTGCCCATGAGGAAAGGGAAAAAATTCAACTGCGGATTTCTGACCAAATTTGAAGTTAAAAATGTCATATGAAGTTTTCTGGATTCAGTCTATTTTAAGAGAAATTTAGATTTTTTCTTAGAACCGTTTTAGACTGTTACGCTATGATAAACACATTCTAGGAAACGATTTTGTCACCATGTTGTCTTAAGTCTTGTCACACTTAATTGACAGACATCAAATGAACAAAAAATCTTTAATTACCTAGCAAATTTAAAAAAAATCTATAGTTTCATAAATAAAATCTTTTGTTTTCTGAAATATTAAGGCATTCAAAAAATCAAAAAAGAGATTTTTGCAGATTTGACCAAAACTAATTTAACATTTTTGTCTTCTTTTAGTTTCAGGAACTTGCTGTTAGAATTTTTCCTTTTCCTCGTGGGCACCTTGTAGAGTAAACTTACCTTCGTCTTCAGAGTCGATGGGTTTCATGTGGTCGTGTTTCTCCGTTGGGGAGGGAGTGCAGCCGTCACCAGAGGCCGCCCCGTCCATCACTTGGTAAAACTTGGAGCCCCCCACAAGCCGGCAGGACTCCTGTGACAAAAAGGACGACATGAGAATCATTGTAATGAAATTACAGCTTCATTGGTTGACGATATCTATATCGAGCTGAGTTGCAAGATTTCACCGCAATACATTTTTGTGCGGTTTGCTGTTACACGAAAAACTCCAATAACCACAGTATCTACTTAGCGTGTCAAATGAACTCAGTGAAATCCACTGAGTTGTCCGTCTTTGATCGCAGCTTGCAGCTTTCGGGCGTCAAATTTTGTAAGTTGAAGTGAACAAAAACATTAATAATGCCTCCTTAAGTAATATTAATTGCAACAACACAAAAAAATATGAATACTCAAAGGCCTGAGACATATTTAAAATCATATCGGCCGCCATACAAATGAATGAACTTGTTTCATCTATCCAAATCTAATTCTGTGCCAATAACACTCAGTAAGAACGTATTTTCTATTTAAAAAATAATTCCTTTACCTACATAGGGTAAATAATCGAGTAAAACACAATTAAGCAAGATATTCAATCCTTTGAAAGTTTGAGGAAGTTCAATTTGTTAATAAAATCTTTTAAAATGAAACTACCAATAAAATAATATTCATTAACAAGATCACTTTCCACCCATCACAAAGTTAGGCTGTGGTTCCACAAGAGATGTGCGAGGATGTGTTTCCATACAAATGACACTTCGCTCGAGTCATTAATAGGTGTCATTTGTATTTAAACACATCCTCGCGCATCTCTGGTGGAAACGCAGCCTAAGGTTAGTTAAAAGTTGAGTTAACTGCAGCAGTGAAAATGTTGAAGTTCCTTCGCAACTAAATCACCTGTTATTTTCAAATTACTCCCGAGAACGAGCAAAGCGTGCTTCCATGAGAGTCCCTTGTACACACGGGAATCGCCTAGTTGTAAGCCGTAACTTCACTTTTATAAAGAAAAAACTAGGTCTCCAATCAATAAGCGATATATTTTTCAGAGAAGTCTTTGCCACTATTAGAGCTGGCGTTACATCGAATTTAATCGTGTGCGTTTATAGAAAATACTTTGTTTGTATGCAAATGTTACATTAAATGACCAGTAAGGCTAAGACGCGTGATAGGCGCAACAGTATCTCGCCGAGAGACATACTTCCTGTCTTTTACTAACTATATTCATAACATAAAAGAGGGACAAAATAAGTAGATAGTTACACAGGTACATACTGTAACCGATTGATGATAAAACGTCAGCGAATGCAACAAAAATAGTGTAGATCCTTTAATGAAAAATACTATTAATGAGAAATACGAAACTCCACGAAAACTTAAAGCCACGTTTGTTCTTTGGCAACCTCCACGTTCCGTAGAATTGTCAGTAGTGTCCAGGCGCGGATCCAGGACTTCGTTGAGGGGGGGGGGGGGGGGCGGCCACTGCCCTATGATATGATAGTATTTTAAACTTGAAACAGCACCCAGGCATACATAAGTTCAGTGTTTGGGAAGTGTTTGGGAAGTTTTGGAATCACCAATTATCACCATAAGGGAGGGCGGGTCATCCGACAAATCACGTGTAATTTTTTGTAACTGCAGAACAGCATACTTTTTTTAAAACATAACCAGATTTGAAATCCTGAACTGACTTTTAAAACATCGCGGACGTTTACCTCGTATTTGGCAAAAAAGTTTTTTCCCATCACATGTGCTGAACAAAGTATGTAAATTAAAGTGTTATTAAAAGGTGAGACTACTTAAATTGGCACATTGTCACAGTAATTACACGTCATATTGGCTTTCCTGAAAATATCACCAAGTATCATCATGGGGGATGGGGGGTCTAAAATAGGCCAAAATCGTATGACGTGATTAATGGACAAGCCCTTATGAACGCGCGTTTACTTTCTATCTGGCTCGCTCGCGCCCATAAGCAAGTACGAACGGGATGAAAACAAAGTAAACGAGCGTTAATAAAGTAGCGGCAGCTAAAGGGCTACTGTTTCATGATATTTTTATATTACATTGTCAACTGTCATACCTATGTATGACAATTGACAATGTATTAATGTATTGACTTACCTCAATCGGTAAGCGGGAAGTCGGTCTAAGGCTGCGGCTCCATTGAAGCGGAGAGGAGCGGAGATGAGCAAAATTGACCAATTACATTCTTCAAATTCAGAATTCGAAACACTGTGATGCGGTCTCATTGGCCAATTTTACACATCTCCGCTCCTCTCCGCCTCAATGGAGCCGCAGCCTAAAGCTCGGAAGATTTGAACGACTAACATCGGGATAAGTGAAACTAAATAAAAGCTTATAAAAAATATTAATACAAGTTCCCGTAGGTAATGATTTTTTTTTTCCTAAACTGAGGACTGTTTCACCACCCTATTTAATACAATGAAATATGCACTTCTCATACTTAGTCAACGTCAACGCTAGCAAGGGTCAGTCTCTAGAGGATTTGTCTCTGTCGCTCCAATGAAGGAGCCATTAGAGTGACAGAGAGAGTCCAATGAAGGAGTCATTAGCCTTTGAAATTTGAGGATTTCGATATCTGCGGTAGTAGGCCTGATGATACGGCTACAGGGGATATATAAGGGCTATACGCAGGTTGTGTTTTTAATACGTGCGTATATTTTAATGACGAGTAGTAAGTTATCAATCTCATCATTGACGTTTCAGGTGCAGCTAGGACAAGATGTCGTTAATGAAATTTCATACAAATCTTGTAGACCAAGGCCGGCAAAATCCGCCAAAACGGGTAGCTGGGAAAGAAAATGATATATCGCAAAATACAAAATCCTAGCAGCTTATTTAACTAGTTTCCACTGGAGACGAAACAGATAAAACCGATACCAGTATGAAACTTTCTGTGTCGCGCAAATTGTAAAGCAAACAGGAAATAATATAATAGAAATATCCTAACGCCGTGTACACATTTTTCCGTGTGGTGACGGCAGTAATAATACATTTGTCACCACCCCAACTCCTCCCGCGGGTGTCGCAAGAGTCGACCAAGGGATTCAAGTGTCACTGAACTGGCCCATCTTTGATAAAAGATTGATGATGGGCAGCAGCGTAATCGTAGTGGACACATTATTGCAATTGCCAATCCGCTTGCCGTCCAAGTCCATACGCATAGTTAATAGGATGTGATCAGTAGTCATCGTTATCAACGTGCGGTTTTGGCGGCAAAGTATGGTTGACAGAAAACTCAAATACACAGGTATTTCATCAATTATTACAATTTCTGAAATTATAGTAATTTTAATTATAATAATTAATTACCTATACATATTTTAATCACTTATTCAAATTACACTGATCACACGAGTAAACGACTAAAATATATTAAACAGATTCGGCTGTCAAACGTTCACGTCAAATTGAAAAAACCATTATATAACACTGATCTTAATCCACTTGAATATTCATTTTACTTAAAATAAAGACTTCGCAAAATGTCATTTAAGGTACTATTTTGTGTCATAAATTAAACACATTAGATTTTTTCTTTTTTTTTAAGTCGGATATAGTTTGTATTGTATCCTAAGGAGATTACTATTTTTACTGACAGTACGAGTAATAGAACAAAATCGCATTTTCACATTTGTTACTTTTTCTGTCAACCATAGCCATTGCCATGGAAAGTGCACGTTGATAACGATCACTTGATGTATACACATTTTTATTATTTCCCCGATCACTATCATTATCCTTGCTAAATTACGTATTTTTTATTACATTCTCAAACAATTGTTTAATGTTAGATAATATAAAACGTTTCAAATGAATTGTAAGAGTGTATACGTTTTGTAATTTGTCAAACAAAAGGTAATACGACTCAAAGTCAAATTACTTTATCCACATGTGGATAAAAAGCGTTTCAACCTGCTCGTTTTAAATGATAAAGAACAAGAACAAAAAACATTTAAATAAATAATAATAAATATTGTAGGACAATCTCCAACAAATTAACCTAGTCCCCCTAATAAGGTAACATCAATTAATTAATGTATTGTGGGTACTGAGTACAAAGCTACGAGACATACACTTAAATTAACAATGGCGAACCTACAAATATTTCTGATAAGCTCATAAAGATATAATCACTCAGATTAGACCAAGTTGAGTAATTCAATCTTTGATTCGTGTATTGAGTGTGTACTGAGCATTAGAGAGTTTTCCATACTCAAAACAAAATTTCCTCTTTTCAAACACTCCTACAATTCCAATGCAGATGTAAATTATTTTACACCCAGTAGATACTAAATTTAAATAACTCCACACTGCAAAACTCGCGACAGTTGAGAAAAATCCTGCGACTACAAAAGGTCTCAAACGCCTACAAACAAACAGCTAGTTAAGTCACTTCAATATTAGCCAATTATAAACTCTGCGGTGTTTATTCAGAAACGTATCATTAAAAGCGGAAGTGCTAACAAGACGATGCGCTTTCCGGGGTGCAAACGCGACGCTTATTATATCCGGGCTTTGGATTTCTGGTGTACAGTCGCCATCATGCACTGGTCCCACTAAAAACGAATTAGGTATTGCTGGACAAGGTAATGAGGGTCTTTAAATACTTTTCTGCGGTGAGATGGTAGCACTATGCATTAGGTCCAACGAACTGTCAAAATAATTACGCGTATTTAATTTTGAACATATTTTCAGGTTTATTTATTCTTATATTCAGCCTCCGGTCAGCCTCCGTAGCCTAGCGTAGGTAGTGACCCTGCCTACAAAGCTGGAGGTTCCGGTTTCGAATCCCGGCGAGGGCATTATTTGGGTATTTATTTATCACAAATATTTGTTCTTTGGTCATGGCTGTCTATGTATTTAAGTATCTATATAAGTATCTATCTATTATATATATCGTCGCTTGGTACCCACATCAAAAGCCTTAATTGAGCTTACCCTGGGACTAAGTCGATTTGTGTAAAATGTCCCAAGATATTTATTTATTTATTACATTCACTGCTTTAGAAATATTGTTTTCTAAAATAAATATGTAAGTAAATTCGTTCCAAGTCTATTCCCATGAAATGAACAAAGTTCTGGTAATTTTCTTAGTAAGTGACTTTGCGCCTCTACTTCAAAGCTCAATCTTCATTTCGGCGACCGTTTACTAGTTGTAATCCATTACAATATCAATAAACTTCAAAATACAATAAAATTTCGATATTTTATATTGAATAACAATGAATAGTATGAAACTGACACTTGTTTATTTATACCTCATGCCTACGTAGCGCCGCCTAGTGGCGGAAAAAATATCGAAAACCCTCATTAGATTATTTCGTTATATATATATTTTTTTTAAACTACAATTTAAATAGGTACAGTCGGGTTCAAAATTGCATGGACAGTTTATGAATGAATGAATTCATAATTCATCCACGCAATTCTGAACGCCACTGTACATAAATTAAATCTAACTAACCTAACCTTTATCTAAGATTGGTCCTTGTGGCATTGTACCGAGGATGCTGGCGGTATTTTCTAGCTGTATCGCAAGATTTGATTAAGTAATGAAATGATTATTTTCGGAAATTAAGCTGTGATGGAAGAAAAGTGGGGGCGGGGGGACTTTGGAAAAAAGGCCACACACTGGTTGTCAAAAGTTGTTGTCAGCACTCTGATCTGAGACGTATCAGTGCGATTGCAAATGTAAAGAAAGAAATGAGTGATCAAATTTGAATTAGAAATGAAATACATTGTTAAAGGTAATTATTAGTCTCACGCTTCTATATAGTCTGAATTTAAATAAAATCGTGACGAGGGTTTAGTCAGAGTAAAACGCAAGGCTGCTATGCAGCGATCGTGGGTTCGATCCCCAGCTCGTACCAATGAGTTTTTCAAAAACTTATGTACGAAATATCATTTGATATTCACAAGTGCTTTACGGTGAAGGAAAACATCGTGAGGAAACCTGCGAAGAAATTCAAGGGTGTAAGTCCCCAACAAGTACTGGGCCAGCGTTGGAACCACGCAAAATAGGCAAGTTTGATGTCGAGTTGCGGAAAAAATGGCCAGAATACAACAACAACAAGGGTCTGTTAAGATTTTGCACTTCATTGCTTTGTTTAAAGAAAGCTTGCTCTTAGACGGCTGCTACTGCCGATACGGTATTTCATTAAGACAGCTTTGTTTATCTCAAAAACGGCACCCTCTTTTTATAGAGATTGAAATAAGTTCTTTATAGCTAAGTAAATTTTAATTCATCTATAGCTAAATAATTAATTACAATAAGATTTCATGTCGCGATAACGCGGTAACCGAAGAAAATATTATGGCAGATAGATGTCAGAAAAGCGCAAATCCGAACTTTAGCTACTTTGACATAATGTCAAAACATTGTGACACTGTGGTGACGGCAGCAAGAATACATTTGTCACCACCCCAATACTTCCCGCGGGTATCATAAGAGCCGACTAAGGGATTGAGGTGTCACCGACCAATCTTTGATAGAATATTGATCATCTTCATCCTAGTTGACACATTACTGTGATCGCCAGTATGCTTGTCCAACGAGGCGATTATGGGCATTTACCTCCTAATGCGTCTATACGCATATTTAATTAGGGGAGGCCTACGTCCAGCAGTGGACTGAGATAGGCTGGGCATTTGTCCATGCGTTTCAACCGCCGTGACTTCGGTGGCAGCCTTATCACACGAATCCCGTGAGAGATGCAAGAACTTTTCGATATCTCAGTAGACGTAGTTGACAACTACTAAGATATCCAAAAAATGTATGAGATACCCACGGAAATCGGGTAATAAAGTTGCCACCGAAGTCACGGTGGTTGAAACGCGCAAAGAAATGTCCGGCTGATGATATGTGAAACATGGTGTGAAACAAATTCCCATGTAAAAGGTTGAATAAAATCACATCAAACTCGTTGATCAACATTATCAGTCAGGAGGAATAAATTATTCACGCTGCTCTTTATTTATAGAAAGCATCTCGTTAACAAGGCAGTAGTTTCGAGTTTATGCCGTAATTTGTCCAATTAGTTGTGTTTTAACAATGAAACAGTCTCTCGGGACTAACTCCTACACGCTGTCGGGTTTCGCGTAGTATTAGATTTTATTTTTTTCAACATAAGTAAGTACAAGCTTTTAATTAGTTTCCGTTTTAGTTACAGTTTCTATGTTTGTCTATCGTTAATTAAGCCTTGCGAAATAAGTTTTATCCATTTGCCGATTACTGATCATGATCAAACTAACATTTTTAACCCTTATTTTGGCAATGTTCGTCACAATGAACATAGTTTTCGACCCACTTTTTGTATTTTTTAAGACAGATATTTCTTCTCTATCTATAGATACAATGGCGAGGAGACTAGAACACACGATTTTTTTTAATTTGTTAATTTAAGGTTTAATACCTAAACGGTATACATACGTATACCGTTAGCATGTAGTCATATGATAATGCAATATAAGGCTATTTCTCATTTAATGTTGACCATAGTTATGCAGAAAACGACCAACTTTGATTTTTCGACAATTTGACTTAAGCTTTAGCACATTGAGTTTGGTCGCGTTCTGCACTGACAAAAATGAAAGTTGGTCATTTTCTGTATAACTACGATCACTTGCGAATTATCAGTATTATCACAGCCATGTACAAAAAGTTAACTCAAAGTAAGCTTGACGCAGAGGCTACTTCACGAATAAGTATCAAAATGGCGGATTTCCTGGAAACCCGTAACTTTCGAACGTGTCAAACTTAATGAGAAAACCCAATGACATGGAGTCGGGAGGTTTTCCAGAAGGGTTGCCAGCCGGCGGTGGTAAAAAGCTCAATTAACCGGCCACGTAACACCACGCACAGTGAAGGGTTCCAACTTTCGCGATTATCACTCATATTTTAAAGACAGAACGGGTCGATTTGTCTTTAAAATACGAGTTCAGGGTTCCGTTGAAGAAGTGTTAAAGTTTATTAACCTTTCAAATAACCTTACTTTACGTAGATGAAAATAGATAATTTGTACAATAGGGTCAACTTCAGCGGCCCTAGCACATGCTCACACTAGGTCGGACACAGGCTCTATAAAAAGCTCGATTGCAAAAAAAAAGTTAATACCGTCATACAAACTATGTGGTATCCGCTGTCTGACAACCTTTGGCAGTATCGCAACATTCGCATTGTTGATCGCTCATAGAAAATTTGACTCCGTTACAAAAGTCGTTACACAAAATTTTACTTCGTAGCACAAAAATTATGTTTATGACGTTAAATATTTTTTCATTAACCCATCGTATGGAGCACGGATCTGTGTACGGCAAAACTATAAGAAAATTCGCCACACACGAGGGGATAAATGCCTTTAACTATGTACAATTTCTTTGCATCGACCCTCGCAGGTTGGACACATGCCTTATAAAAGAGAAAACTCACAAAAACGAACCTTATCTAATATTTGCGAATACTTCCCGTGCGTCATGGCGGTTACGCAAATCTGCATTTTAAGGACACTAAAACAATCTATTCACTATCATTTAATTTCAAGTTAACACACGAGTTGACACGATAGCAATGTAATGAAAACAGAATATTTAATATTTAATAACATAGTCCTTCGTGATTCATTGCGTTGCTGCACCATAAACGGCGTATGTGCTAGTCCTTGCAGCGTATTGGTTTAAACAATAAAATGTATTTTATAACAATGGTAGTAAAGTCCATTTGAACAGAGCAAGGGCTGGTATTCCGTACACTTGTGCTGTTTCCGTGATTGGAG
Source organism: Thaumatotibia leucotreta (assembly GCA_025490895.1). Lineage (NCBI taxonomy): Eukaryota > Metazoa > Arthropoda > Insecta > Lepidoptera > Tortricidae > Thaumatotibia > Thaumatotibia leucotreta. The sequence goes on from JALPQI010010524.1 coordinate 19,273, forward strand.
CTGAACGATTGGCGGTTATCCTCAACACTGACGCATTTTAAACGAATGTAGCGGCAATGAATTGGTATATGTGCGTTTGAAATTCGAACACACATAAAGCATTCTTGATTGGACACAGTGACCCGTCTATTAGTGAATCTTGTTCCAACGTGATACAGTCTCACTTTGCGTGACTCTAAATTTGCAGGACATTTGCCATGCCAAGTTAGGTTGACCGGCCATGGGTAAAGTTAGTAAGTGATCGAGAGACTTCAAATATTGGTGCTATTATAGTTAGTTTAAATGCACTATTTGCAGTGACTGATAACGATACGGCCATAACTTTGTAGTTGAAGGGTGTAGTTACAATCAGGACATTGAATGACGCATGCGTTGGTATTTAGTCTGAATCTGACAGAAAAAGTAGAAAACTCCACACCATTGGGTATCTTAGCAACATCATATTTTCCTCGACACACTTCCTCGTTTTGGGAAATCACATATCAAAGTGTACGGAAAAGGACAAATATAGGCAGACACAAGGGCGACATAGCCCTTGTAGAATACAGGGTGAACGATAAGTGTTACCAATTTCAAGGGACTGTGTTTTTTTTGTTACAACAATTTATTATTACTATAAGTAAGAAAAAACAAGAGAAAAAAGATTACGACTTGTGATTAAATTTACTTTTAGTCAATATGACTAACTTTTGCCTTGACTATGGTCTTCAAATGGTAAAAAAATATTTGCTCGCAGCACGTTTGTGACGGGGTAGTAGTAGATATGTGCCAGTGAAATAAATAAAAACCAGATAAAAAGTCCGAAATTCACTGCACTGAAGAAATGACATGTGAAATTCGGTTTTCAGCCATTTTAGGTTCCTACGAGCTTTATAATATAAACCGAAGCTCCGTTTTGTTCTTATGTTTGCGGTCTACAACCCAAATTTTTGCGTGCCTAAGACGTCAATGCGGTGTCCAAAACATATTTCCGATAATATGCCGCTATTACTTTGAGACCAGACTTAATGAAATCTACTTGGTAACACTTCATATCGTTCACCCTGTAGAATAAGAAAACAAATACCTTCCCGCTTCGCACCATAACCGCCATCTTTACATAATCAATCACTCAAAATCACATCGTCGTCTATGAACGCACAATCACTTGTTCAATTTAAAAATTAATCGAATAACTCACAAACGCTACTACAATGAACAAACGTTGAACTTAACACTACTTCTTCCGTCTGTAATCGTTTCTTAAAATAAATATCTTTGTATATACTTCAACAAAGTTTTGAAGTCTACAGGCGACTTTCTAAGTGCGAACGTTCGGCGTCCAAGCGCGTCCACAGCTGCTTATTTAACTGAAGCATTTAATTCGACTAATAGAACGAGCAATGTACACGTCACTATGCGTAGGTCCGTAATTGGCGCGCAAACGGTGGCCTCTGGTAACGAAGTTAAATGGACGTGGTTCGCGTTGGTTGAAAATCAAAACATCGGGTCGAGTTTTATGACATTCTGAACCCTTACCACGAGTCTGAGTATTTGGTATGGAAACTTTAACTGTAGTGTATCTCGCTCGTAGCAAATTGGTGCGATGGAGAACGCTCGTTTCGATTTACTAATATGTAGCAGAAAATTTTCTGGCATATTATCACTTCCCAAACTATTATTGTGGTCACGGCAGTAAGAATACATTTGTTACCACCCCAACTCTTCCCGCGTCACTGACCATTCTTGATAGAAGATTGATGATGGGCAGCAGCGTCATCATAGTGGACACATTACTGCTATCGCCAATCCGCTCGCCCAACGGTTATGGGCATTTACCTGCTAATGCGTCTATATCTATGTATAGTTAATAGGGGAGGCCTACGTCCAGCAGTGGACTGAGATAGGCTGATGATGTGATGATGTGAAACTTTTATTCCGATAGTTTAATTTGGCAGAATAATCACATGGCAAACAAACGTTATACGCAGACGTATCTTTCGCATATTATCATGTTCTAACCTAACCTAATTACCAAATGAAAATTCGGCCAAATGAATCTTTTTAATTCATAATTTGGTAAATGTTGGTATGCCAATCTGCCATAAGTTGTTTGGGAAGTAAAAATAGGCGAAAACATTTCCCCGAAATAGCATACCGCCCGTTTTATACATAATCATATCTGTTTATTAAGGAAACAACCGGATAGACCTCATTAAAATTTAACATTTAATGTTCTTAAGCTTGCGATAACACGTCGCTGTTTCTTATAGTTCAATAAAATAAGTCCGAGAACAATAGACAGCATTGAGGGCGGCTTGAACATAGGTTGATAAAGGAATATATAAAATGATACAGTCAAGTGTAAAAATATGTATCGAAAGAAACCTCTTATAAATATGTAACGACGTTCTTATTACACAGATTAAAGTGGGCTGGGTCATATTTATTAGCATTTTTATACACACCTCATTTTGCCTTTGATTGTATGTCTTGGCCTGCAAATATCATTTTATTTTTATTTCACCAATCATAGAACTTATAAAAATACACTTAATGACACTGGTAACCCAAATAAAGCTTGTGTTGTGGATACCAAATGACAATAATAACTGAAGAGTCCACGGAAAAAACATGTTCAAAGTTTAAAAAAATCAGGGCAAATTCACACCTTATTCTGTTAAAGGTGGTTTTTCGTTCTGTAATTTGAATTGACTAGACATGTTCTTTCCGTGGACCCTTCAATTTATGTTTATTATTAATAAACATAGATTCATAAAGAAATTCAAATACATAGGAAACAACCATGACGACGAACAGAATCTTTTTCTGATAAATGCACAAAGGATTCATTCCATAAATGTATGCGCCACGAACGCCAATTTATCTGTTACTACAATCTGAATCTGCTACACACAAAGATTTCATTTCATTTCAAAAACATGCTAATCGCGACTCTAACCTGGGACCTCCAGGCAGAATCACTACCGACTAGTGCTTGAAATTCGAATATTCGGTCTATTTTAGTAGGTATTCGAATAATAAGACATTCGAATTTTTTTTTATTACTCAAATTTATGAAATTTAGACTCTTGCACTTTATTGCCTTTTTGTTGTTGATTATTGGAAACAAATTTTATTTCATCTCTCTAGCTTCGTAGGCAGGGTCACTACCAAATAGGCTACAGAGGCTGATGATAGTAAATTATAGTAATAACGATATAATTGATACTACAAACTCCTTTGCCCGTGAATTATATACTCCAATACGATAAGCAGAAGCGGGCCGTAACGAATTGAGTTTATTGGCAGTAAAATTGTATCGGACCAATCAGTGACGACCATTTAGATGTAGCAAGCGACGTCAATTATCAAATAGCATCGACTACCTATTATGTGTGGCAAAAAATTGTATTTAGACTTATTACAGTCGCCATCAGATATACAGAATAATTTTAGTTCCTACTTCTTAGGATTTCCTACCCAAACCTTTAAACCTTTTACCCTATTCATTGAAATAAAATATTATGGCTAGGTACCCTACAGATTTCTTAGAAGTCGGTGCCAAGCCAAATACGTTCATAGGTATATATTAGATAGAGCTTTGTAACTTACTGTCACTCCGATTATGATTTTACTAGCTTTTGCCCGCGGCTTCGCACGCGTAGATTTTGGACTTATATGAAAAAAAATGTTTTCAACCGACTTTAAAGAAGAAGGAGGTTACCATTTCGATTATATGTAGTTATATATTATATGCATGTTACACGGTTTCCTGCAAATAATGAATCCTATTTTGTTTTTTTTTCTCAGGAGATTCAAAAGTGGCCGAAATAAGTTTAATATTTGTGATATTTTTTTTTGGGTTTCGCCTTGACTTGTCGACAATCATTTAATCGAATGTTGTTTCAAAGACAACGGTTCAAGTGTTTTCATTTCATCGACAAGTCATCCTGTCGAAGAATAGTTTTCAGTAAATTTAAATCACGGGTTCTTATTTTAGTTTGGTTTAAATTTAGTAATATTTATTCCGCAGTTCTAAACTAACCCTGAACCTACTTTAACAGCTGTTTGCTTATATGTGGGGTCACAGTTGTAACCTAACTTAAACATATTTTAATAACCGTTCGTTTCTATGTGGGGTCGCACTGGTCGCAGTTCTAACCAAACCTAAACCTACTTTCATAGCCGTTTGCTTTTGTGTGGGGTCGCAGTTCTAACCTAAACTAAACCTACGTTGATAGCTGTTTGCTTATGTGTGGGGTCGCAGTTCTAACCTAACCTAAACCTACTTTGATAGCTGTTCGCTTATGTGTGGGGTCGCAGTTCTAACCTAAATTAAACCTACTTTGATAGCCGTTTGCTTTTGTGTGGGGTCGCAGTTTTAACCTAACCTACTTTGATAGCCGTTTTCTTTTGTGTGGGGTCGCAGTTCTAACCTAAACTAAACGTGCTTTGATAGCCGTTTCCTTATGTGTGGGGTCGCAGTTCTAACCTAACCTAAACCTACTTTGATAGCTGTTCGCTTATGTGTGGGGTCGCAGTTCTAACCTAAATTAAACCTACTTTGATAGCCGTTTGCTTTTGTGTGGGGTCGCAGTTTTAACCTAACCTACTTTGATAGCCGTTTTCTTTTGTGTGGGGTCGCAGTTCTAACCTAAACTAAACGTGCTTTGATAGCCGTTTCCTTATGTGTGGGGTCGCAGTTTTAACCTAACCTAAACCTACTTTAATAGCCGTTAGTTTCTGTGTGGTTGGAGTTCAAACCTAACCTAAACCTACTTTCAAAGCCGTTCGTTGCTGTATGGAGTTACTATTCAAACCTAACCTGAACCTCCTTTGATAGTCGTTCGTTTCTGTGTGGAGTTACATTTCTAATCTAACCCAAAACCTACTTTGATAGCCGTTCGTTTCTGTGTGGGGTCGCAGTTCTAACCTTTCCTAAACCTAAGTAGAATCTTACCTTATTACATTCTGTTTGAAGTATGTTTCATTGAACAGCATATTAGGATGACATAATTAAATACTTAATTGCAAATAAACTACACGAAATAGAAAGCTGAATTTACAGTGAGGCGGCCCGTGTACCCGCGCTGCTTATACATATACTCGTACTGTCCGCGAGCTGTCCAACAAACATTTGAAATTCGTTCGCTTTGAATCATTATGTCGCCATGCAAAATTGTAGATATTTTTAACGAACAAACAAATAAATATGGTTTTGTCTAGACTTAAAAAATAAAACCTCACAATGACCTTTTATGTAGCAAACTGCATTACTTACCAAAATTTAATATTAAAAGTATCTACGTATTCATCGTACCTATGTTACTCGTATATAACATGGTATGTAGATAAGTACCTACATCTTCATTGGCAAGAACACTTCTATGAAGTTTTGAATTAAATAGCCCAACGAATCTGGTTCCTTCTTACAAACTTTAACCTTCCATTTAACCTCCATAGGGAATGAATTTTCAAAAAACCTGAAACACGTGTTTACTTATTTATTGTTCAAAACATTCATGTGAAGTTTCGAATAAAATAGCCCAACTAATCTTATTTCCTCATACAAACTTTAACCCTCCATTTAACCCCCATAGGGAATGAATTTTCAAAAAACCTGAAACATGTGTTTACTTATTTATTATTAAAAACATTCCTGTGAAGTTTCGAATAAAATAGCCCAACTAATCTTATTTCCCCATACAAACTTTAACCCTCCATTTAACCCCCATAGGGAATGAATTTTCAAAAAACCTGAAACGTGTGTTTACTTATTTATTATTAAAAACATTCCTGTGAAGTATCGAATAAAATAGCCCAACTAATCTTATTTCCCCATACAAACTTTAACCCTCCATTTAACGCCCATAGGGAATGAAATTTGAAAAAACCTGAAATACGTGTTTATTTATTTATTGTCAAAAATATCCATGTGAAATTTCGAATAAAATAGCCCAACTAATCTTATTTCCCCATACAAACTTTAACCCTCCATGTAACCCCTTTAAGGGATGAATTTTCAAAAAACCTGAAATACGTGTTTACTTATTTATTGTTAAAAACATTCATGTGAAGTTTCCAATAAAATAGCCCAACCAATCTTATTTCCCGATACAAACTTTAACCCTCCATTTAACCTCTTTAAGGGATGAATTTTCAAAAAACCTGAAACATGTGTTTACTTATTTATTATTAAAAACATTCTTGTGAAGTTTCGAATAAAATAGCCCAACTAATCTTATTTCCCAATACAAACTTTAACCCTCCATTTAACCCCCATAGGGAATGAATTTTCAAAAAACCTGAAATACGTGTTCACTTATTTATTATTAAAAACATTCCTGTGAAGTTTCGAATAAAATAGCCCAACTAATCTTATTTCCCCATACAAACTTTAACCCCCCATTTAACCCCTTTACGGGATTAAATTTCAAAAATCCGTTCTTAGTGCGCCTCTAGACATTATAAAAAATGTACATGCCAAGTTTGAACTCTCTAGGACCAGCGGTTTGGGCTGTGCGTTGATTTAAGTCAGTCAGTCAGTCAGTCAGTCAGTCAGGACATTGCCGTTTATATATATAGATGAACAGAATGATCTACCTCTGTCATTTTGATGAAAGCATAACCGGAGTGACAGTATGTTACAAAGCTCTATCAAATACAGTCAAACACTCGCGAAGTGAACGTATTTGGCTTGGCACCGACTTCTAAGAAATCTGTAGGATACTTAGCCATAATATTTTTTTTCAATGAATAGGGTAAAAGGTTTAAAGGTTTGGGTATGAAATCCTAAAAAGTAGGAATTAAAATTATTTTATACTTTTTAGTTCAGGCGAATTTTTGAAGGCGGTTTTATTTTTATTTTAAAATATTTTATTTTTTGCTTTTTAGTAGTGTAAAATCGTTATTTAGTATGCTCTAAATACTTATGATTATAATGTACTGCACTGTAATAGGCCAGAAAACCTGACTGGATAACTTAAATATTCAAAGAATTATCCCATTATCAAGGAGATATACATTGTATCATCAGCAGGTATGAATAATTTCAAAGATTATAGGTAACAGCCTTAGCATGCCTATATTATTTAAAGAATCACTAACCGCTAGCTAACCAACATGTCATAACTACTAAGCAATCACTTGAATAGATCTCGAAAATGTTTGACAGTTGTTATATTCAAAGAATTATCCTCCAACGATTTATGCGTCGTTGGACTAAAAGTAAATATGGCAATATATAAAAATGTCCACTTGCTTAAGTTCGGGCGTATATAATTTTGACGAAGTATAAAAATGTTCACCTGAATATTAGACCAAATATAAACATGTTGCGATACCAGACTAAAAGTAAATATGGCGATGTATAAAAATATCCACTTGCTTAAGTTCGGGCGTATATAATTTTGACGAAGTATAAAAATGTCCACCTGTATATGATTGTTGGGGTGGCACACTGTTTCATAGACAGAAGTTTCATAGAATTTCGTTTCACAGAAATTTGTTCATATATTATTTAGATCTTTCTGATCCAATATTATTGTTTCATAGACTATTCAATTGCTTAAAACATATTTCACAGACATTCAGTTCCACGTATATTGCTATCTAACTTTTTTACTTTACAAAGTAACCAAACACTAGAATTACATTTCATGTATTTTTGTTTTGTAGGCACTTATTTCGTAGATTGTTGTTTTATAGATACTAGTTTATATAATATTTAGTTCCACTATTTACTTTATTGCATAGTGATATTCTTACCTAATGAGTCATATTTCATGTAAGTATTTTGTTTCTTATACACTGATTCGCCCTCCCTCTAAAAAACCAAACTGCTACCAGAAAAAGTAGGTTGATTGTAGGCAAAGCAGGTTAGGTAGGGTAGGTTAGGTTAGGTTAGTTAGCTTTTCAATCTGTTCTAGCCTCGAAACCTAACCAATCCAAGAAATAAATCAGGGTAAAACCGACTTGGATTGGTTAGGTTTCGAGCGTTTTTTCCCGGATAAATAAAATACCTACTTACTTTTAATTAATTGTTTACGTGTCGTCATCCTTGAGAAACCAAAAAAGGGGGGGTCGGGGGGGCGAAGCCCCCCGCAAGGGGGGTTCGGGGGGCGGAGCCCCCCGCGTTAAAAAACAACAAATTTGTACCTCCCCTGCTCTAACCTGGATAGGTTCTTTAGGTACCTTTTATCCCTTAGAGCAGAAATAGAAGCCCCGCGCAGCGGGGCTTCGTCGACCGGTTCCCAGGTCTAAATCGCTTACTAAAATTCTTTGGACAAAGGTATTTCTTTAGTATTTGTATAATGGTATGTAATGATAATTCTATAGTTTAATTATGACTGAATAAAAAATATTAAAAAACATTCTATGAATATTCAGTTTTTGAAACAACTGTTCTAGACAAAAAATACTATACGAATTAATAATATTTGATTGAATACGCTATGAAATGAAATTCTAAGAACTACATATCTGAACAATAAAAAATATACAAAACCAGATTATACAATGTAAGAGCTCTGAAAAATGATCATTCTATGAAATGAAAATACGAGAAACATTTTCTATGAACCAATATTCTGCGAAAATGTTGTCTATGAAACAACGTACAACCGATTGTTGGTGGTGATGAATTTGATCCGTATATGTATTATTGTAATCCTGGACCTATAGTAAAGAAAGTAGTCATTTTTATATTCAGACTTGATTAGACTTAGACATTTGTACACTTTGAAAGTAGTCATTTTTATATTTCGACTTGATAAGACATAAACATTTTTATAATTTGATAGTAGTCATTTTTAAAGTAGAGGCATCGTAAGAAGTCGTTTTTGACAGCTCACAATAGTGTTGTGAAACGCTCGATTTTATCGTCGTAAAATTTTCAGTCAAGTGCGAAAGGGCGTTAGATCTGGTAGGTACTTGCCATTAAAAAAGTGTTAGGTAATCCGAATATCCGAATTAAAAAAGTGTTTGGTAATCTTACTTAGAATCATTAGCAGGCATCGAAATTTTGGTGCCGGAGACGTCATAATGACGTAAAGTCGCATTTAGGTAGGATTTTTATAGGACGGATAGGACGTGACCTCTATAAGCAAAATTCATAGCATCCACAACCTCTGTTAGCGAGAGCCTCCGTAAATGGGATTACGTTTTACTTGAACCTGATTCCTTCAGGGCCAAGGACTCAGCGTATGGGTCATGATTCAACGCTTCCGCATGGCCCGTGACTCGCATGCGAGTCATCAGTACATTCTAAATAAAATAAAAACTAAACATATATTGACACAATTATGTTTGTGTGATTGAATACTGAAGATTGCTGAAGATTTGTTTACACAAATGCTGAAGATTTGTTTATAGCCCAAAAAAAATGTGTACGCATACTAGCAAACATCCGACACCCAGAAAGCTGTCTACCCCATTTTACAAATTTGAAGCTACTTACCTTACCATGCATCTATATACTTGAAGCTGGATTATTTGTAAGAACGCGCATATCGGATTACGAGTATGTTAAAAGTGCCCGCCGAAAAAATAAATTAGCTCTTCCTCCACCCAAATTAAATTTATATAAAAATGGACCCTACTATCAATCAATAACAATATACAATAAAATCCCGGACTCAATAAAAAATGCAGAAAATATTAACATCTTTCGTAACAAATAACGTATTAAAGTCTTGGCTACTTAGTAAATCATTTTACTCCTTACAAGAATTTATGACACATGACGCGAAACCATTATAGTTTATAATTAAATAATTAGCAACTCCTAAATTATTAATAATGTAACAAAACTGACGTTATAAATTAATTATTACTATCTTTGACATAAAATGTAATACTAATATTTAATATTCTATATTTATCTTTCTAATGAATTGTATCAAAATAGATATTAAGCTAATAAACATTAACATAAGATTGTCTAAAATAAAGTCCTAGTCCTAGGTATATATAAAATGTAAGACACTTAGTTCTTAAGACAATTGCTATACCCTATTCAGGGTCCACGTTGATCTATTTAATTGTAACACCTATTATACCATGGATTGCAATGAATAAATGAAATGAAATGAATCTAACAACCACTTTCACAAATTACGTTTAGTCATAAAATGATGAGTACGATTTTTTAAATGAAAATGGGGTCTTGAATATTCAAGTTTGATTTACTGTAAGTATAATATAGTAAAAATAACAAAATTAGTAGATGCATACGTTTTGTAAGCACACAGACATATTCACATTTCAAAAATATAAAATATATTTTTATAGAAAGTTATGAGTATGGCTCAGGGTATGGGTCACCGTGGCCCGGCGCTGTCTGTAAAAACTACGAGTGTTTACGTGATAGACTCAAATAAGCTTTATTGGCCGGTCTTAAAGCTTGTTTCACGTTGAAGTCGTTTGGTATTGTAACATTTTTCAACCGATGACCTTATGGATGGTGGCAAGCAATATTTGTATTGGCCAAACTTTGTACGATTATATCTCATTTTCTTTTAAGGGTAAGGCAACCAGGTTTCTCCGCTGTACTTTTATATACTTACGTAACATAAAATGGTGTGGTCATTGTAGTGTATAGGTACATAATTAGGTAACTACTAACAGTGATGTTAAGATTAATTCATAGTAATAAAACTATGTTTCAATTATATGAAGTAAAGCAGTTGTTTAATCATACTAATATAACTCTATTTACATAAAATTTGTTTATCTTGGCGGTTTTTAGAAAAGATCACAATATGTATGTTATACATATTATGTAGTGCAAAATCCTTTCCCATCGTATTTTCACGGAAACGTCCAAACGTGTTGATTTGTTAACGTATCTCCAAATTTTTTTGAAAATATTTAACGTAAGCACCAGCCATTTCCTGAACTATAAGTGTGGTCGCAGTTAGTAACTGTCTATCAAATAGACCTCTCAAAAATAAAACAAACAAGATAAACATAATTTCAATAGGATAATTAACTAAAAAGATACATCTTACTTTATAAATGTCCATTTCGTTTTATGGCCCTCCTGAAAAGTCGTCATTTGGTGGTTACATTAATTCATATTACAACTGACGATATGTGCGTACCTACTATTATAGCAATTATTCGTACCTCCATAAAAAAAGGTTTACTTATTTATTTCGATTGACGTATCGGTAAATTGCAGTAACATCACTATTCCGTACAGGCAACAATGAAGTTTGACATTTGCTCCATTATACTATCTGTGAACATTTACAGAACTTCATGTGCAAACAAACGTCAAAAACGACTTCTTACGATGCCTCTTCTTTATATTCCGACTTGATAAGACTTAAGCATTCTAAAGTATTGGCTTTCTAATACTCGGACCAATTTTTATTTTATATGTAGACATTTTTATACATCGCCATATTTACTTTTAGTCCAACGACGCATAAATCCCTCCAACTCCTAATCGTTAAGGAGTTATACCTTTCGTCATCAGCTCACCAACATGAGACTATGACCACCTAAAGGCAAATACTCAAATAGCTTCCAAAATACATAAACTATGTTATATTTAAAGCATTATTCCCCAACTCCTAATCTCTAAGGAGTTGTACCTTCCATCATCAGCTCACTGACATGGAAGGATGACCACCTAAACGCAAATACCCGAATAGCTTCCAAAATACATGAAATATGTTATATTTAAAGAATTGTCCCCCAACTCCTAATCTCTAAGGAGTTGTACCTTTTATCATCAGCTCACCAACATGAAAGGATGACCACCTAAAGGCAAATACTCAAATAGCTTCCAAAATACACGAAATATGTTATACTTAAAGAATTATCCTCCAACTCCTAATTGCTAAGGAGTTGTACCTTCCATCATCAGGTCACCAACTTAAAACGTTCATGACTAGACGCAAATACTTGATCTCAAAAATGCTTGTCTTCAAAAATAAATGAAAAATGTCATGTGTGCCTACAACATTTGAAGAGTTTCTTCGATTTCTCCTGGATCCCATCATCAGATCTGAATTCGGTGACAATGGGACCAACTAGAAGGTATACCCTTTGAAACAAAAAAAGAATTTTTCTAATCGGTCCACGCGTCTTCGAGTAATCGGGGAACATACATAAAAAAAAAAAGATTTCGACGAATTGTAAACCTCCTCCTTTTTGAAGTCGGTTAATTAAAAATACTAAACCTCTGTGACACTACATAAGCAATCCAATGCTCTCAGTAATTTATCTTTACTTCGCATCCATTACGCCTAATACTAGCGAGGTGCAAACTTAGCTCTGTTGAGGCAGGTCAGTGTACTCGCATCTAGCGAATCGACCACTTATTTTCCAGTAATAACATCATAACACCGTTGCTTCTAAAACCGACACGCCTACACTTTGTCAGAACAGTTTAAAACTAGACAACTCGCCCTCCAGTTCCAAAAGAGCGCAACTCCGTACACAATTCAAAGAAATATTAAACCTTGTTTTAATAGTGCACCACGTCATATTGGCATGAATGAAGCTCTTGTTTCTTGGAGCGTGAATTTCAGGCTCCACCTATGGAGGACACGTCGTCTTGCGTTCTACCGTTCCAATGCGTTGGGTGCGTCCTAGACGTGTTAGGACACAGTGGGGTTAACACCTGATTGGTGCGACAGTATGTCACCGCGAGGTAAGCTTCCAGTCTTTTCCTATGTCAATAAAAAAACCGGCCAAGAGCGTGTCGGGCCATGCTCAGTATAGGGGCGAATATTTTAATGGTGTTTACTATCGGACCTAGGGAACCTGTTTACATAATAAGAAATTAAGGTATTTTTTTTCATACAAAATAATTGAGCACGCAATGTATTGCATCCACTGGCCACATTAATTAAAATAGACATAAACATAAGTATCTAAACGTCATACGAATGTCATGTCAGTTGGGCGGCATACATTGCTACTGGGTTGCATTTTAGAAAAACACATCTAATTAACAACTAGTATTTTATGTGACTGGTTCATAATGAGAGGCATTAATACACGAGTGTTGTTTTATGAAACGAGCCGAAGGCGAGTTTCATAATAGGATAACACGAGTGTTTTAATGCCTAATTATGAACAGTTGCATACATAACTTTATCTACATGCATATAATAAGTTTTCTACAATATGTTTATTTTTGTGGCATCAAATTATTGGTCACGGTTGTATCGGCGTCCCGGATTTCTGGTGGTGTTTCACACATTTCAACATCACTGTCTTCGTCGTCATAAATAATTTTTCAGTGTAAATATTTCACAACGAACTCGATAATATTTAACTTTCAAGTCAACAGTCCAAAAAAGTTGGAGGTTTGAAACAATTCAAACAAAACAAATGACTGAACTGACATTAGTTTTTTTTTATTCATAAACCAGGTGAGGTCTTGAGTCGATATCGATTCTCAAATCGATTCTCAGTATTCGAGATTTAGAAGAATGTATGGAATATGAATTTTAATGTGAATGAAATTACAAATCGATTAATTCGATAATCGAAATTAAAGTTTGTTTTTTCTTTTTAACAGAATGTTCGAAATTTAATTGTGATTAAGATATCGGTTGCGATATCGTAAAGTAAAAATTATGATACACCCACAGATACAGATTTCTTAAAGTAGGCTATTTGCTTACCGCTTAAGTATTCTATAATAATTTTTGAATCAAAAGTTAGAAGGGGAGACACATTTTTTTATTCTGGTGCGGTTATCTCGGTAAATATTTACTTTAGAAAAAATCTTTCTTTTATGACCCTTTTTCTTTTTAAGAGACATATTCAATGATATCCCGACTATAGGATTACCTACAGCACATAAAAAAATCAACCCCACTGCACCAGTGAGGGAGGTAAAAATTGTTTTTATTCTACCACTTTGAACGCATGATTAATATGTATACCTGTACCAAATTGCAGGTTTCTAGTACTAGCGGCCACTGAGCTATGCTGCGGACAGACAGACGGACATGGCGAAACTAAAAGGGTTCCTTGTTCAATACGGAACCCTAAAAATATGCCTAAACAGAATGGAATGGTGTACACCATTTGAAACTTGGCGAAAAAGAAACATCTGTATGATTTTGTAACACATTCAGTATACAATATAGTAGATTACATGCCAAGGCCGTTTAAGTGGGAAATGTCTCGGATGACGTGTAATTGTAGGCCGAGGCGAAGTCGAGGCCGACAAACATGTAATCAGAGGCTTTCCCATTTAACGTCCAAGCTGTGTATACTATTCTTCTGCTGAACGGAGCCGGCAGGCGGCAACTTAGTTTAGCGCAGCGGTCGGTAACGTGCTGTTTGCCGGCCGGAGGGCAGAAAAAGTGCCACCGTTATACTTACGCATCCTCGTATCTGCAACACTAACTTGATAGAAAAAGCACCCGTATTAAGCGGGAAAGAAAGGCGACATTTCTATGAACTGATTGACATCGATCCAAGACTGCGTTAGTGTAGCGGCAATTCTAGTTGCAATTATTCAGTAACAAGTCACTGTTTCTGATACCATTATTAGGTCACCCTATGATTGCATATTCATTTTCGCAGTACCATGCCGCGAAGTGTACTTGAGAATTTTAAATGCTATTGATTGACAAGAACAAAGAATCAGATTTTCCAGGTCGCAACACAGATATTAAATATTTTAACACTTGACCCGTCGATGGGGTTTAGTGGTGATATTTGTGATATGTATTATTTATCCCTGTGGTGACGGCAGTAAGAATACATTTGTCACCACCCCAACTCCTCCTGCGGGTGTCGTAAGAATCGACTAAGGGATTGAAGTGTCACTGACCATTATTTGATAAAAGATTGATGATGGGCAGTTGACCACCCGGTCAACACTATTTCAATTATATTGTCAGCCTCCATAGCCTAGTTGGTAGTGACCCTGCCTACGAAGCTGGAGGTTCCGGGTTCGAATCCCGGCGAGGGCATTCTTTGTGTATTTATTTATCACAAATGTTTGTTCCTTGGTCATGGATGTCTATGTATTTAAGTATCTATATGTATCTATCTATTATATATATCGTCGCCTGGTACACCCACATCCCAAGCCTTAATTGAGCTTACCGTGGGACTAGGTCGATTTGTGTAAGATGTCCCAAGATATTTATTTATTTATTTAATTATAGGAATTATTGTCGGACGGGGGAATTGGTATTTGGGTCAATCTAATACACAATATTTGCGTAGGTAAATACCCATAATCACCACGCTGGGCAAACGGATTGACGATCCTAGTAATGTGTCCACAATGATGACGCTGCCCAACATCAATCTTCTATCAAAGAATGGTCACGATCAGTAACACTTCAATCCCTTAGTCGGCTCTTACGACAACCGCGGGAAGAGTTGGGGTGGTGACAAATGTGTTCTTATTACCGTCAGCACATGGGCAGTAAATTAAAGGTCACTATTAAAGTACAATGCCTCATTGAATAAGGACAAAAGTTACATACCGGTTCCTGCAGCGGATGGTTTTGCACAGCAACACCGTCTTCGGCCATCTCTGGTTCCGTGTCGCTTTCGACCTGCCAACCAACACATAATCGGTTAATTTATTTCAAAACTAGCGACCCGCCCCGGCTTACGCACGGGTACTATACCTACATAAAAACCTTCCTCTTGAATTACTCTACCCATTAAAAAAAATCTCATCTAAATCCGTTGCGTAGTTTTAAAGATTTAAGCGTACGAGGGGTGCCTTTTAAGTCGTGTCGTTTGCCAACCTCCCGCGATTAAAAAAAAATAAACATATGGCATTTTCATCCTTTTGAATTTAGAACACGAAAACAAAAAAATGTTTTCAAATTGGTCGAATAGTTTTATTACAGCGTCTATTTAAAGGTGACAAGTCGGTTGTAAAAATGGAAATAACTAAGGAAAATTTGCATGCGATTATTTTCTACAACTTTAAAAGGGGATTATCGCGAATTCAGTGTTTTGAGGAGATCACTTCTGTGTTTAGTGATGCAGCACCGTGTCTTAGGACTGTAGAACGCTGGTATTTACAATTTCAACGTGGGCAGTCTAGCCTCAGTGACAAGCCCCGTAAAGGTCGTCCAAAAACCGCCATGACGCAAGAGAATATCGAAGCCGTGCGGCAGCTAGTACTCGAAGATCGTCATGTGACCTACCGTGAAATAGAGGCGTCCGTGGGCATTTCAGGGACCACTATCCAAAAAATCCTGACGTAGAACTTGGCGTAAGAAAGTTGATCTCTCGTTGGATACCACATTTGCTTAGCGACGACCAAAAAGCTGCCCGTGTTAGTTGGTGTCTTGAAAACTCTGAAGCGATTCAGCCGAGGCGAGTCAAAACATGTTTATGATATGGTTAGTGGTGACGAGTCTTGGGTATATGCTTACGATCCAGATTCTAAACAGCAGTCAACTGTTTGGGTCTTTCAGGATGAGCCAAAACCGACCAAAGTCATACGCTCGCGGAGCACTTCAAAAAAAATGGTGGCCTCGTTTTTGGCAAAGGGTGGTCACGTCGCCACTATTGTACTAGAAGATCGCAAGACGGTTACCGCTGACTGGTATACCACTGTTTGTTTGCCGCAAGCCTTAATTGAGCTTACCGTGGGACTAGGTCAATTTGTGTAAGATGTTCCAAGATATTCAGCGTGTGTATTTGATACGGGCGAATATTTTAGTGGCGATTACTATCGGACCTAGGGAACCTATTTACATAAATTTATTTTAGAAATTAAGGATTTTTTTTTTTCATACAAAATAATTGAGCCCGCAATGTATTGCATCCCTGGTAGCCACATTACTTAAAGTAGACATAAGTATCTAAACGTCATACGAGTCTCATGTCAGTTGGCCGGCATACATTGCTGCTGGGTTGCACTTTAGAAAAATCATTACACCTAATCAACAACAAAATTTAACGAAATGGTTATCTTATACGACTCGTAGGATCAGATATTATTGCTGGATTAATTATTCGCCCGTATCAAATACCCACGCTGTTTATTTATTTATTTATTTAATGATAGATGTCATTCATTTCATTCATTTCATTCATTCCATTCGTGCCAGCTTTAGTGAATTTACCTGTATGAACGACTAACTTTGGTTCAGTTGACGCAGTCGTGATTTTTTAAATCGACCCTATACGTTTTTAAACTACTGAAAGAAGTCACAAATCAGATAAATCTACAAGGGATCGACTATGTCCGGTTTAAAATCCATTTCACCATATCATCTGGTAATGCACTCAGTGCACGCTACTGTCCAATTTCGCCGGCTTTTTAAATCGTCTACATTACTGTGCCGTGTCGAGCGTAATTCGAAAATTGTCACCTTCCTAACTAGGTATTCCACATTCCATGTTATACAGTCACTATTCCATTCCTCTCGATTATTGTGTCCAAATGTTTATCTAGTTGGTCTGATGGAAGAGTTTTTACTATTTCTCCTATCATGCTTCATTTTCGAACTAACTTTATTAGAACGTGACAGGGTTGATTCCAAAAAATGTACATAGTTAAGGCCTTATCCAACACAAAAATCACGATCTCATCAATTGTGTTAGTCATTTAAAAATTTAGGCGCGTACTGTTCGATCAGAGAAACATTGATTTTGACGCCTTTTTTCATTGCCAAAAGTGGTCTATTATGATGCGAGGCTAAACCCCCGATATTCGAGCAGTCACAGTGACCTTGTACAGCAGCCACCAAATATATCGAAGCGTCCGGAGCGCTTAAAGATATCTGAACACGCCTCTCCGGCACGTTCTACTCTATGTTCGCCTCCGGTCGGATCGTCAGTTCCTGATTGGTCAACTCACTGGTTCACCACTTCAAACGCAGCGACCTGTTATTATACATTATGAACTCACCTCAAATATAACCTTGTACAAGTCGAGCCCCTCTGGCACGTTCTGCTCTATGTTCGCCTCCGGTCGGATCGTCAGCTCCTGATTGGTCAGCTGACTGTGGTTCAGGCGCAGCGATGTTTGAAGCGACTCTGATATAGCCTGTGAGAAATCAGAGATTTGAGTTTTCCATTTTTAAAGCGGAACGCTAAAACCTATCAGCAAAACTGTCTCTATTTACACCTACAAGTTATTGCTACAGGCTTTGAAATCAAAATATTAATCAACAGCAGTATTTAAGATTATGTATAATACTTTCGTGTTTCGAAAAAAAATTGATGGTCCATACAAACTCGAGATATTAGTAGGCAGAAATGGAACTTCAGATTTTTTTCTCGAATCGTATGTCGGTCCCATAGTAAAAGTTCATCATATGACCTCGAAATTAAGCCTCTAAAATTTGAACGGTGAATAAAAAAATACCCTGTACATCGGAGCGGCCACGGTGCTAAAAATATCTGTACGGTAGAGGAATTTAATTTCCTAACCATTTCGTACCTTGTCATAGTAGCTATAATATGATAGTCCTAGCAGCTTTCATATTGATTGTCACTGTGACAAGGTACGAATTGGGTAGGAAATTAAATTCCTCGACTGTACATGCACTCTAGCCACTCAATTACTTTTGGTACCTAACTGTGGTTACCAGCTGTCACTCTTATTTTACATAGGAAGAAAGCTCAACCAAAAGTTTAGAGCAAATGAGTGGCTAACGCCACAATAGAGGCCTGGGTGCTTAGCCAAGTTGCCAATCGCTAACGCTTAGTAGCGTATCGTAGTTTTCCGTCTCTGTCACTCTTTCCTATTGGTGCGACAAAGACAAGTAGCTGCCTTTCGTTTACGATTGACGATTAAGCGTTAGCAATTGGCAACTAGGCTACGCATCCTGCTCAGATATTTGTGAGCATAATGTACCCTATTCATAATCAGAGATCGGACAAATATGCGTCATTGTTAGCAATAATATGGACATGACTCCAAATTTGATTGAATAATTTATAATTTAATCATTTTCATAAAATTATCTATATTACTGGTAACATGAAAACCTTTATAAACATCAACCTTAAACACTCGAAAACAAATTTAAAGAAATTATTCATGTAATTATTAATTTAATCAACTTTGGAGTCATGTCCATATTATTGCGAACAATGACGCACATTTGTCCGATCTCTGTTCATAATATAGGTACACAAATATAAGAAATATTGATACGACGGAAAGAGACAAAAGATACTTATCAGCTTGTTAGATTAGGAAGCGTTTTTGAATAAGCGTTACTTTTAAAGCGCATTACAAGTCAAAATCGAGTTACCATGAATGACTTGAACATTAATTAATACAATGACTGTTGATAGTCTTTCTACCTTGGTAATAAAGCTCAGAATCGATCAGTAAGCAACGATTCTCCTAGACAAGCGGATTGGGCGATGAATCACGTCGGCCTTAATTTCTAATAAAGACTACAAAGGCTAATATTTGGATGCTGGCATAGTCATCGATGTTAGTAGGAGAAAAATAAATTTATGTATGTAATTTTACGGGATAAACATATAGGGTACATAAAATTTGTGCTTATCATTCAAAAAGGTAAAACGAATGCTACGAACAAATAAAACATGGAAGCCGCACGCCATACTAAATTGCCTTTCAAAAACAGTTCGTACAAAGCGCTTTGCGTCTTCTTTCCTTATGCGTACTGCCAAGGAGTGGAATTCCCTGCCGGCGTCTATATTTCCAAGATCATATAACCCGTCAACCTTCAAGTCAAGGGTGAATAGGCACCTTCTGGGCAAACTCACTCCATCGTAGGCCACGTCTCTGCCCTTGGCTAGTCTGTGGCCATGAGTAAGCCTATTTCATATAAAAAAAAAAAAACAGTCCTGAATTTTAGTTGACAAGTGACACCCCTCTTCAACGCATCACGGCAATGAATTTCAATATTAACCTATAAAAACTTTAACCGTCGCTTAAAAATAGTTCTGATTGGTCCATCAAAGTTTTGATTGGCTATTTTCTATCAAAGATGTTGCGCCCAAATATGCGCGGTGTTAAGAAAAACGCTATGTCCTGCCCATCTTGGCACAATTAAACAATTGTTTTTGGGGGCATTTTTGCGCTGGCGTTCGACGTCCATGTTATATATGGTCGCAGAACGAATGAGTTTATAACGTTGATAGTATATCGGTAGGCAACTTTTTTTTTGTCCGTAATTGCCACGGTTACGGTCACCTGAGTCACGCAGGTTTTATGTAAAACTTACATTATTTCATAATCGTGCAGTTTCAGAACACAATTTTAGTCTTATCGCCAACTTAAGACCTTATCTTTAAACCCTGAGTTTACATTTTTAGTTAAAATTTTTGATATTTATTAGTATTAACGTAAAAATATATCTACGAACTAGTTTCACGATATATGTCAGTTTCGAATTCTACTGGCGGACGCTATAGTGCCTAAAACGCCAGCAGCGTCAAAGCGTCCTGCTGATTTATATTTATTTATTGAGCTCTAAGGCATATTTATTAAGGGATTGAAGTGTCACTGACCATTATTTGACAAAAGATTGATGATGGGCAGCGGGCACATGCGTTTATACGCTTAATAGGAGACGCCTGCGTCCAGCAGTGGACTATCATAGGCTGATGATGTGAAGGCATATTTTGCCGCGGGGACAATTGTCAAAAATATGATAACAGCATCAGCAGGGTGTGACTCATTATCATACCACGAAAGTTGTAATACACCAGGGTGACCAGGGTGCTTAGACAAGTAGCCAATCGCTAACGCTTAATCGTCAATCGTAAACGAAAGGCAGCTTTGTCGCACTAATATGAAAGAGTGACAGAGAGGGAAAACTACGATACGCTACTAAGCGTTAGCGATTGGCAACTTGGCTAAGCATCCTGTTAATATGTTCAGACTTCAGACCGACTTAAGGCCAAGCCACATCGGATCGGCACGCGCGTTTCTGACGCTATAACGCGCACGCCACGCACATACACGTGCTCCAAACGCATCCCGTGTGACCCGGCCTTTAGTAAGCGCACCGGTACTGAAGAAACAAGGATGCTTAGCCAAGTTGCCAATCGCTAAAGGCCCGGCCACGACACAGGTCTAAGGCGACCAGCGGCAACCGAATCCATGAGTTGGAGCGGGATGCCGATATGAGTACTCCCTCTCGCACGTAAGGTTTTCCGCTAAGCTGGTCGCCTCAGACCAATGTCGTGGCCGCGGCATAACGCTTAGTAGCGTATCGCAGGCGCAGGTTTCCCTCTCTGTCACTCTTTCATATTAGTGCGACAAAGACAGTTAGCTGCCTTTCGTTTACGATTGACGACTAAGCGTTAGCGATTGGCAACTTGGGTAAGCATCAAGGTCTGAGAATATTACGGGCGCCTTTGTTCAAACTTTTTCGGTCGCTCACATAGGTTTTATATGTATGTTTGGATCAAAGCAGGCAATCGCAATGCGAGTAAGTATAATTCTATAAAATATGTACAGTGTTAGTGACAGTTCAACAATTTTACATTATAGCATAATCTAAGAACATCGTATGAATTAGAAGCCATAGGATTATGCCACTTAGTAATGTCCCAGAAACAAACATGCACGACAAACAAACAATATTTATAATATAATACATAAAATATATCTAAATAAAACTGTTATAGCTTTTGCAAAAATGCGTGTAAATTACAAATCTGATAATAACACTCTTTACAAAGCAATTTAGTTAATTACCGAAACATTAATGGTTTACTTAAAGGTCGTTAATAGGTCATTACGGGTTATTTGATAGTAATAAAAATATGCCTCGAATTGTGGGCAGTGTAACAAATAATAACAAAATTATTTTAATCAAAATAATCACCACAAAGTGTAAGAACTAAGTCACTTCTTGCTGTCTGTCTGTCCCTGTGTACCCTTGGATCTTAACTAAGCAACTGATTTTGACATGTAAGCCAAGACAATTAGATTATTTCCAGGAATGAATACCTAGCAGGCTGGAAATCTTAGCTATCTTCACATAGTCCTAAATGTGTGGAATACGAATTTGCATATGACCAGGTGTTGAGCTTAGTAACTGTCAAGTTATCGTTGATTAGGCTTGTCCATTAATCACGACCACGATCTTTGCTTATATTAGACCCCTCCCTCCCCCATGGCGATATTTAGATATTTTCAGGACCAATCCTCCCCCCTCCTAGCCAATATGACGTGTAATTTATTGCTGAAACTGAAGTAGTGCTTGTAATAACACTTGTTCAGGGTTAGACATCTGGTCATATTAAAAAAGACCAAGAGCTGGCGACTTCCTCGCACAACGCATCAGTTTTGCGATACAGAGAGGAAATGCCGCCAGCATCCTCGTTACAATGCCACAAGGACCAATCTTAGATATAGGTTAGGTTAAGTAGATTAGTTAGATTTAAAAAGTGATCTTTTAATAAGTGATCTCTTAATAAGTGTAGAAAATATTCATTTTTTTTAAAACAGAGTAACAAATAATTACACGTGATTTGTCCGATGACGAAAACATCTTATTTAGACGAATTTATAGTGACTGTAGGAAATATATGGAGCATAAATAGAGAAGGGTGAAGACTATATCGGAAACCTGTGCCAAGAGGCAATCTGACATATTATGTAAAAAGCTAGTTTGAAATTATAGCATAAACATAGAAAAGTAGTTATAAATTATGAAAATTTTCAATCTCAAATTTGTTTTCTAGTCTTTAATTAATTTTAATATTTTGGGATCTTACACAAATCAACTTAACCCCATGGTAAGCTCAATTAAGGCTTGTGATTTGAGTAATTATTAAATTAAATTATTCTATGATAATGAAATTAATGAAAATAACTACTTTTGTATGTTTTTAGTTCAACATGCACATTATGATTATGGTTCAGAAATAGGAAAATTCATATCGCATATGCAAGTCTACACTTAAAATAGAAATAACAGTAATAATTAGAGACCGGATAAATGTGCGTCATTGTTTGCAATAATATGGACAAGACTCCAAAGTTAATCAAATGAATAATTAAACAAATACCTAATTTCTTGTAATTTGATTTGAAAGCTTTGAGGTGATTAACAAAGGTTTTTATAGTTACCCGTGTCAAATAGGTATTTTTTTGAAAATGATTAAATGATTAATTATTCAATAAACTTTAGAGTCTAGTCCACATTATTGTGAACATTGACGCACATTTGTCCAATCCCTAGTAATAATGGAACATTTTGTCTTATAGCCTTGTGATTTTGTGATACCTCAAAACTGTGAATGATTTTCAGATCATATTGATGAATTTTACTATGGAATTTAAAAAAATTCACCTAATCCATACAAACTCAGATATTTTAGTAGAATGGCTGATGTTACTGTTACACATGCGTTACTTTATATACTACACCCCAATTATGCCCCTCAATAGACAAATGCAATTGTAACAAAAATTGCATGTCCCCAGGCATAACTAACAAATTCAATTAAGTTCAATTTGAGTGTCAATTGTTTGATATCTATTAGTACACCAAACGAAGGAAACTCAGAGGAAAAAACTCGTGTATAAGCGAATTTTGGCATAGTTGTAGGGAATGGTGTTTTAAACCACATACAAAAAGTACTGGTGGTTAGGGGTGGAGCTAACGGGGGGAGAGGGGTGTAAAGGTCCTTACTTTTAATTTTTCGTAAATAACTCGTAAACCTTGGCTTATAGCAGAAAACGTTGTAGTACATAAGTAATCTACATAAAATTCTCTACAAAAAAGACATACACATGATTCCTCTGGGATCAATGTGTCATGAGATAAGAAAGCAAGAAGGTGGACACTAAAGAAATAAACATATTTGTTTAAGTAGGTATGGCACATACAGAATGCTCGCGAGCATTCCAAAAGATTTTAATGCTCAATTCCTGACCACATTTAGAGCATTTAATGTTACATAAAATTTCCTGGATTCGGCTTGGTTTCAGAGATAATCAACCTTTTTTGCGAAATAAGTTTTTCGACGTAACTCGTCATAAAACTTCTTTTTGATTACAATGCTACCACAATATGTTTTAATATTACCACACCTTTTGCCTGGCAATCAAAAAATGGGAATAAACTTGACGAAATAACCTGTCCCTAAATAAAATATTAAAATAAATAATTTTAACAAACTGTTGTTATGTTAAAAGTACTGGAAATGTTAAAAGGCATGCAAAAAGTCTAAAAAAAAAATTAAAAAAAAATGTTTTTTGGTGGTGTTTGACATTAGGTCCCATAATCATTTTTGTTTATTTTGATATCTAGAATGCATACTTAAAATCTTTTGGAATGCTCGCGCCCGGGCGCGCCCTGCATGCTTATTTGTAAAAATAAAATTTCTAATTACCTTTTAAACCTAAAATAGTCTCATAATCATCGTCAAAAGATTTTAACAATGCATTCTATCTTTTATCAAAACAAACAAAAATTGTTATGAGACCTAATGTCAAACACCACCAAAAAAAATTTTTTTAAGGGACAGGTTATTTCGTCAAGTTTATTCCCATTTTTTGATTGCCAGGCAAAAGGTGTGGTAATATTAAAACACATTGTGGTAGCATTGTAATCAAAAAGAAGTTTTATGATGAGTTACGTTGAAAAAATTATTTCGAAAAAAAGGTTGATCATCTCTGAAACCAAGCCGAATCCAGGATTTTTTCTATGACATTAAAGACTCTAAATATGGTCAGGAATTGAGCATTAAAATCTTTTGGAATGCTCGCGAGCATTCTGTATGTGCCATACCTACTTAAACAAATGTGTTTATTTCTTTAGTGTCCATCTTCTTGCTTTCTTATCTCATGACACATCGATCCCAAAGGAAACATGCGTATATCTTTTTTGTAGAGAATTTTATGTAGGTTACTTATGTACTAGAACGTTATTTGCTATAAGCCACGGTTTACGAGTTATTTACGAAAAATTAAAAATAAGGACCTTTACACCCCTCTCCCCCCGTTAGCTCCACCCCTAACCACCAGTACTTTTAGTACGTGGTTTTAAACACCATTCCCTACAACTATACCAAAATTCGCTTATACACGAATTATTTCCCCCGATAGGCAACTTTTGGTTTTCGTTAGGTGGGCTATATGATTCAAAAGAGTTTGTTGCTATTCGAATTTGAATGAAGAATCATTTGACTTTGACTTTGATATTTGATATCCGCTTTAGTAGTTACGCAGTATTGCACTATCCCCGATGCTATCCAAGTGTTTAGGCAAAATGTCCCATGTTTCATACAAGACTAGGCTTGTATCTTTATGCAAATTAAATGTGTGGGACATTATTACTCAACCACTCAAACATAAAGAGTTTTATTACTCGGACAAAATAGCCGTATTCAATATTGGCACTATAAAAACAGATTATTGAGCAGTTTTTTGTTGCTTATTAAAAAATTTTCAAGCATTAATAGAATCTCCTGAATGGAGAAGCCTCACTTGCGCTTGGCACTTATAAATGGATTTGCTTTTATGGATGCCATGATGATGCCAGGATGATGATTTAAATGACTATATTTTAGCAAGCCGCACATGAAGTTAGTAATTTTAGTAAAAGTTCCCACTTTGTCACTTATCAAAATAATCTTTTGGTACCCGGACATCTCTTTTTTCATACAAAATTGGCTCCCTTGGGAGCCGGCTGGTACAGAAAGGTTAATCATAAAAAGATACAAACAAATTCTATCCAAAT
>JALPQI010010525.1:0-54444 GCA_025490895.1 Thaumatotibia leucotreta
AGTCAACTGAAATATTGTCGTTATGTTCCTTAATAATAGGCTGCGAGTGCGAAGTATGACGCACTGCGCGACTAGGACAAGAGGTCGTTAAAGGAACTTAATACAAATCTTGAAGGCCAAGGCCGACAAAGTGCTCTTTTTTAATTCCATCCCACATAAATTTGTGGCACAGGCTTCATGCCATTCTGCCCCTATGCAATACTTAGTACTTTTTTACTTTGATGTTTTTGTTCTTTATTTCATTGCATGTTTCAGAAAACTCAAGACCTATCCGGGCTCGCTTCGCTCGGCCGTCTATATTCTGCAAATAAATATGTAAAAAGCCGCAAGCAAATACTAATGACACTTCTATGACGTCACACGTAAAGTGAAAGAGAGAAAAGTATAGTTTGACAGTACAGTACTCTTTTCGTTTCAGTTGAAAAAGTTTTGAGTTTCAGTTGCTTACATATTTAATGTGACACATACTCAGATTAATATGACAGGCAATATGTACACATATTTTGATTAGTAAATCTGCTCAGATGAATTTGTATCTTTCTATGCTCATTTAATTTTGAAGCCTTGGATTTGCTCATATATTTATGAACTCGACTGTCCCAGCCTCTATAGTAATGGACTAGGTATATTATTATTACAACTGTCCCCTTTTTCAAGAATTAACAATTATCGAATGCTTATGATAAAATAATGCATTACGTAATGACTGAAGTACTTAAGTAATAATGTAAAACGCTTATATTTATCACATACATCAAAATACGTGCAAATAGCTTACAAGCTGTATTTATTAAGTTGCCGCACTATGGCATATTAAATTTAAAACCAATTTAATGGGAAGTAAGTGTTGATAAAGGAACTGGTATCGCGACCGCAGAGAGAATAACCTAGCGAGCAGCCGCGTCACGTCCCAGTAAACTATAATCTTAAATATAAATTAAGTATTGCAAGTGCCGTGAATTTTATAACGTCTACTTATTTTTAATTTCACGCACAAATAAAATATTAATTAAAAACAAGTTTCGCTACACAATACAAAGAAAATTGAATAAATTTATGCGTTATGGAGCATTCAAATAAGTCATGAATGCATATTTTAATCCGGTTAAACTTTGGCGTCCTCGATAGATAGCATTCTAGATTTTTCTACGTCTAAATACACAATCGTAAGTTCGTTTTTCCAGGGCAATTAAGTTTTTTTTTGAATATGCAATTAAATATAAACTGTAAGTTATATAAAATTGTTACAAAGAGATTTACTGAAATTCATGCAATTGTATTGTAGGTAGTATGGGTGTAGATACTATGAATTTAATTTATCTCCAAGCATAATTTGGGTCATTTAAACGGGCATTCCTACCTAGATAGGATGCCCGACTATTTATTTACCCTTATTCATAAACGTTTGCTAACTTACCAAGCCGCTAATAATTGTTTGTCCCTTTTGCTCTTATGGACACATTGTTAAGCCCGAAAGGGACAAACAATTATTAGCGGCTTGTTAAGTTAGCAAACGTTTATGAATAAGGTGGTTTGTCTATAAGTAGACTCCAACGGCATTGCTCGCGTTTCCTAAACGTTAGACAGTGTGATGTTATTCATGATGACAAAGAAACCGATCACGATTCTCGAAGATATCGAGTATGTCATACTCATGCATACAATATAAAAAACAAATTGAGAACCTCTTCGTTTTTTGAAGTCGGTTAATTAATCAATATTTATGGAAAGGCGTCGTTTATTTGGTCTTTAATAGTCAGTATTGGTGAAAGGTGAGACCAAACTGTAGCTTAAAAACGGTCACGGTACGGAATCACTGTAACGCGTCGTATGCGCACCGTTTTTAAGGCGTCCTCCTCACACCGCCGCTCAAAAACGGTGTCGGTCATCAGAAATCACAGTGACGCGTCATAAACGTCATAACTTTTCCGCATGCTTTTCACAACGATGGTCAAAATATGTAGCAGCAAAGTGTACGCCATGACGTGTTCCCATACGAAAGATTTTTGACGTGAACCTTTTTTTCATAGTAATTACCTACCTAGCGACAAAGGTTAGTGAAAGTGTTGTTAAATTCAGTTTTTCCGCGCAAGTGTATTGAAAAACGTCACAAGTGACTTGTGTGCATTGATCACTCGCTGCTATCTTAGGCGCGTTCGCCTTGAGTGTAATTAGGTATCAACTTAGCACACTCGTATTATAATGTTATATTTCCTAATTATTCGAAACTATGATATCTGTCCAAAATCACACAAATTGTGATTATTGTTCAGTTAAGAATTTAGATTATAGATATTCATATTTTAAAAATAAGTAGGTACTTCAGTTAGCTAATTAAAAGGCAAAGTGGATTTTGAAATTTAAACTAAAATAGGTATATACTAAGTTTACCTGTAGGTACAGATGTAGTAAATAACTACTTAATGTTTTGCTATCGTATTTTCACAACATTGTCTGAATAATGTATCTAACTGAAAAAATGGTATCTGTCCATATAGTATCATATTTTACAGATATGTAAGGACACTAAGGACTTTAGTTAATTAAAAGGAAAAGTCCATTTATTTTAATTTAAAGTAGGGGAGGTAGGGGAGGGATGATGGCACTTTTTCACTATTTATTGCATAAAAAAACAGATTTTATAGATAATCAACTTTTATTGCCAATTCTTATTGCACCTCATATTTGGCTAGATATAACTAAAGAGATTTCTTAAAAATCACAATCAGTTTCAACATTACGAGATATTTTATAAACTAAGTCAAAAGTGCCCAATGCTCCCTATGGTAGGGAGGCTTGGGCATACCCTGTGGGAGGCTTGGGCTCGGCCTATAAATCACTTTATATATCCATAACGGAATTCAAAAATTAGTTAACAAATAAACTATTATTAAACTATATCAATAATCGAAACCAAATCCTTTATGGAATCTTGTTTTAGGTACCGTTGCAAACTAGATCTAGGGATTCCGTATTTATCAGCAGTAGTTTTTATTTTTGAACCTTTTGATACTTCTTCTATGGCTCGTAATATTAAATCTTTAGGAATTTCCCGTCGCAATCCTTTCTTTTTGAATTTAAACGGCATCTTTCTGTAATTAAAATTAACCTTAAATATTGGCTCTACTCCTCCTATACTGAACATAATAGGAGGGAGCATTGGGCATGCCCAAACCACCCGCGCGCCAAATGCCCATTGCTCCCTCCGTATACATTTTCGACATAGGTTACCGGTATTTTTTTGAATCTACATATTTAGGCTTGAATTTCAGTTTAATTCATAGATTAGTAAATATACAATAGATAAATAATAGAAAATACACATACCTTTAATTAGTTTTCTCTTTATTACAATCCGAAACCGCAGCAAAATATTTACTTTTACGAGCGCGTAACCTTCAAACGTGTTTGTGTTTCACAACTGACAGAAAATACAGATAGTCTAATGGATGAATAGTGTTGCCAGTCGGTAAAGTAAACTACCAAATCAAGAAAAAAATAAAATCTTTCATCAAATCAGAATAAAATGGGGGTGCCCATGTCTCCCAAAGCTGCCCTTCCCTCCCCTACCTCCCCTAGGTATTATATGATTTCATTTGCACATTAATACGAGTATATTTCATTTAGGCACCTTTGAAGATAATGAATTTAACATAGATTATAAAAATTCGCCTACTCTTTTAGTTTCATTACGATGAGTAATTAGATCAGATGCTAAAATCTATTGAATAATTGTAACCTAATACAACGATAAACGTGATAATATTCGAGGAGGTCGGCTTTTAATTTAATTACAGCGCGATAAGTTAGAGGAACAAAGAACTTGGAGCGTTTCGTCACCGCCATTAAAAGGTTAGGTCATAGAGACTTATTCACGAAATAACTGCGAGAATAAAGCGAAATGGACCGCCAGTGAATCATGCCATAACAAACATAATTATCGTTATCTTTACGACCAATGAACAACGATTGTTTCACCAACGTCCAGTATTTTATTTTAAATCTTTGCTCGCACTTGATTAAGCTGTAATTAGGGCATAGGTATGATTTGTAGGTAAGTACTTAAGGGTTCATGGGTTTTTATACCAAGGAAGTAACAAGACCCTTGTTTAGAAACGATTTCTTGTCATATTTAGTCGTTTGTATGTCACGTTTTTGCTTTCACCTGAAGATTTTGAAATCCCGATATAAACATTAATGTATCATTCAAATTGTATTTAGGTATTAATTTGTCTTCTATTTTTATTTTAATTATATTGTTTTAAAATTACAAGTACTATGAGCCCAATTACCCGTATGCGTGTATACCTACCCATTGATGTAGAGGTACATAGGTACTTATATTTTATATATTTTAATAAATGTTTAAATATGACTAATAAACTGTTATTATTTGTTTTCATAACGGCAGCAGTGAAATTTCACATAAATTGTGAATGTAAAAATTAATACATTAATCTAGTGTCGACAGGCATTCATAATGGCAGTTTTTTCCTGTAAATAAATCTCAGAAACCTGATTTTCTTCGGTTCTGCCACTCATTATCACTTCTGTTTTCTTCATCCTGATTAAAAAAAAGTATCAGGGTTTGGCATGGAAACATTATTTTTTATTAAGTTAAAATGGTACACGGTACACACACCTAGATGGAAAAGGCCCCAAAATGCCTAGATGCACAAGAGCAAGACGCTGGTTTTCCAGATTTTTGTAGTTTCACTAGGCGGCTTAAAAATATGCTTATCTTGAATGAATAAAAATAATTCAATCAAGCCGGTACGTTTTCCATATCACACTAAATTGCGCAGACCTACCGACGCACAGCCTAATCCTAAGCAATCGTCTTCACTCATATACATGCAAAACACAACAGAATCACGATGCATTACTAATACAAAATATTTGAATAAACATCATTTTTAGTCGTAGCAGTGCTCCCACTTAGGCCGCACCAAATAACGCAATAAAAACACGCTCTTATCTCGACTTCTTCGCCCATATTAACTTAACAGAATTAATCGAACAGCGACTACAATAAATAGTCTTATCGTTCGGCATAAATTAATCTCGAAGCTAATACATATTTTTTTCGATGTACTTTTTTAATTACGCACGTTAATTGAAATACGCACGGCACGTGTATATTTGCACAGTTAATATCGCACGACTTATACATCGAACTGTGTCTTAAATGGATATTTACCGACTAGATGTGCGACTAGATTTAGAAACTAATCAACATTACGATGATTAGAAAAAATAATTAAAAATGTGAACTGATTAAGCCGTCAGTGTCCAAAAAGGTAGTCGAGCTAGGTCAAGATGGGTCCTTTGTGAAACAGCGTAACTGAACTGAAACATAGATTGTGCAGAATAGAAACGGCCGACCCAGTCTTATTGCAGTGACATTTCTAGTGTCGGTCAATACCTACTATCTCTTAACCATAAACATTCTAATAAAAACTTATTGAGAAAATTAAAAAATAAAGCGTATCAGGTAATTTTTGAATTCCATTGAACTTTTCGATAATTGTGAATGATGGCAACGTATTCAGTTGAAAGCGCACGGAACACTAAACACTTTACTTTGTTTTAAAATAAATAACTGCCTGATTCACTTTCCTCGAATAAAATATTTTAATTAGGTAGAAGACTTAACGTTTATAAAAACCATTACATCTTATCCCACTTTACCTTGTGTGTATATAGTAAAAACTATAAACCCATAGGTTATGGTTTGAGCTATGTACTAATTATGATTTATGTTATTACCACTCTGATAAGAGTTTTCTCATTTAGACTTTCAAGCTTGCATTTCTAACATTAAAATTAACTAATCATATATTTTACAATAAACGGGCACTACTTGGGATAAAAACTCTCAAGTGCGAGTCAACACGCACACCGAGGGTTCCGTAATTACAAATTTATCGTCATGCAACTATACCTACATATGAAGCTAGTAAGAGTGCAATCAACGCCCTCGAGCAATTTTGTATGAATGTTGTTATTTCAGAAGGCAATAATTATGTTTAGCACGAACCAATTTTTTTTAAATATTTTAACGCTAAAGAAGATTTAGACATTTTCCTTATCAGCTAAAAAACAAAATTAAACATGGTTAATTTAATATGTGTCCTAAAATGTTTATAACATATTAATATCATTGAATAAGGTAGGCAACATCATCTCACCTAATAATATCAATGCGCGTGAAGGCATAAGGAGGTAAATGGCCATAAATCACGCAGTAGTGTGTCTACTATGATGACGCTGCTACCCATCATCTTCAGTAAATCAACTTAATCAACGATCACAGATAGCTTAATCGTTTACTCGACTCTTACGATATCCACGGGAAGAGTCTGGGTAGAGTGACAAATGTAAGTATTCTTACTTCTGTCACGCAAGAAGTCCAAGTAGCCAATGAAAATTCGTTTGTAAACTTCGCAGAGAGAAGCTAATATTTTAATATTGACTGGTAACTAAACACAATTTTAATTTCCGATCTGAA
Organism: Thaumatotibia leucotreta; assembly: GCA_025490895.1. Taxonomy (NCBI): domain Eukaryota; kingdom Metazoa; phylum Arthropoda; class Insecta; order Lepidoptera; family Tortricidae; genus Thaumatotibia; species Thaumatotibia leucotreta. The sequence goes on from JALPQI010010525.1 coordinate 6,512, forward strand.
CTATTGATCCTCGTGGAAAATAAAAAATGTATTCTTATTTAAATAAACGAACGTCAAATATGCGTAGTCGCCAATAGTAGTATTTGTCTTCTTTATGGGATACCAAATTTCAAATTAATAGTGTAGTTGATACATCCTCGTATTTGGCGACGTGACTGACGAACAGATGGACGCAATATGGGTTGCCTTTTTACCTTTTTTTGGTACCAAATCCTAAAAAGTTTGTACTGGTACTGAGTTACTGCGTTTCAATTAAGTGTAGCACCGTGAAATAGCTACTATGACGTGTTTTCGGATATATGTAGACAATAGACGAATCGAGCTCAGAATTGCATTTGTAGTCCTTGTAATAAAATAAGATTTTTTTATGTTTTTTTTAAGCTTACAAGATAATGACAGTGACAGACAAAACAATATTCGTAATTTTGTAATTCGATTGCAGGACATAATTTTGCAATTCCGTGTTGTTTAACTATAGTTACCTAGATACGTGAACGATTTTTTTGGCAACGGTCAATTCAGCGATGTTGATTGGAAACAATTTTTTTATAAAAAACAGATCCATCCCAAACGCAATATTTAGACTAGGGTTTACAAATATTCGAGAGATTCCGGTATTAAAAATACTTCTTTTTTGCTTTAGATATGCTACGCGAATGTTATTCCGTAAATCTAGTACTTAAAACCATTTTGCTTTAGGTAGGTATATTTGTTTCAAATTGCAAGTCCTAATTTAAGCATAGTAAGAAATATTTAATATAATATAGATCCCTTTACACGTAGAAGAATCACGATAATGAAGTGTAAAGATGCATTCAGACCAAACGAGCATTCGCTAATTCTAGCCCCTACTCTACGAAAACAACGAATTACGTTTTGTGTAACGAATGAATTTCGTAGATTGGGGGATAGATCATAATTATAGTACCGCGGGACGGACTACTACGCGCTTGGGAGTAGGTCGCGTACACCGCGTTGGCGCCAACTAGTGTAGGATGCCAAAATCCACTTTGAGTCGTTGAGCCATCGGAGTAAAGAAGTTTTCTTTTTTAAATGTTTTTTCAAGTTAAGTCTGGGATCAATCTGTCATAATCACCAATTCGGCCTCACCAATATCAGTTGCAAATTATTTTGTATGTTAGAATACTTATCGCCCTATTATTGCAAATACCAGCTATGTGCTTGTATTATGTTATGAATTTAATTATCACGATAGTGAAATTGATTCTGCCAAAACCTGACTTGTGCAGATAGCAGGTGTTCGCACTTTGCAGTAATATGTCGTTATAATATTATTCAACGCAGGCCTACGAAAACGTAACGTTGATTATTTCATTAAAAATAACTCAAATGAATTAGAGTTGTTAATTTACGCATACCTTTATTTACCAAATAAAATATCGGCAATAGCCTTTTATAACATAATACTACCTATAAATACTTCAGTCTATTTGCAATTATATAATAACCTAATGTTTATAAAATTTGTTTGTTATGTAATTTAATCATAATATTTCTGATTCAATTTTACATTACAGTTTCTAATACATACGGAAAACATACCGTGAACTAATAGGTAACAATAATAAATCATAACCAATACCTAGCACCTAGCATGTCAGATCGTGAACGTGAGAACACATTACGTATTCTGAGCCCACTCTTTTATATAAGTAAGTTAATGTGGCTTTATAACTTTTTATTGTCAGTCACTATAATGTCGTGATAAACTTCATTTAATTCATATGACGAAGAATCTATCAAAGAAAGATTACTTGCAATAATCTTAGTTTAAATGAAACGTAACTGTATAATTAACTAATATACAGTATACACCATATTTTGACGACAAACTGGACTTTGCTAGATGTTGTGAGGCGATCAGCATTTATGCCCTATATCAAGAGTGTAACGGACAAAATCGGTACACTTTTGAATAAGTGTTCCATACCAACTGTTGACATTCCGTTATCAAAGGTGGCAGGGCATCTAAGCTAAGGTCACCTAAGGATGTTTTACCTTAACTCCCGTTGGTCATTAGGTATACTAGTACTAGGTACTCATAAACTAATAATCGTGACCATTTTAATCAATATAGTATACACGATGTATATACATAGACTGAGCTAAAGACCGAAGACCTAAATTCCAACTCGATCCCAGAGTTGCTGCCTCTAAGACCTAAATATTTTCTTTTATCTTTGGAAAAGGAATAAAACGTATTATTTTAACCAGCATTTAAAACTTATTTTTTTATTTGTAGATTCGTCAATAATATTTTCCCTCGAGTACAGTTTCAGACAAATCAAGTGTCAATGAGGCTTGCACTGTGGTACATAATGCAGGATGCAGGTTACTCCCATTAAACTGTCCATTATAAGGTATATAACTTTAGATGTAATTGAGTTTACAGGTACCAGCGAATAACTTTGATCACACGACATCAAAACTACCTCTATTGGACGGTGAAAATGTTAGTGTGAATTGAAGAAATAGTACAAAAAGTTGGCTCAGCGTGCCGCTCGTAAAACTTTTAAACAACCTATTACAATTTACCTTAAACGTACGTGTATGTAGCACGTGAATAATGCAAACATTCACTTATCTATGTTGATTTCGTCGGTAATTGTACTGAAACAATATCCTTTTGTTAACAGAAAGACCTAGTTTTGGTCTCAAAACACTAAATTATACAACGCTGTGTTAACAATAGCTGGTGTTTCTACCAAGTTATATTTTAAATGAAAGCTCTCATAATCCTGGAGATTTAACTTTGTAAACAGCACAGTAGCAAAGTAAACGCACTCGCCAGCATTTGCTTAGTTAAACCTGGTATTATTTGGCCTATTTACGCAATACTTAATAATGAATTTGTTTGTTTTAACTAAACCATACGATAAAATTATGGAGATATGAACGGTTGAAAAGGAAACTACCTCATAACGCCTTGGAGAATATTCAATCATAATAGATACAATATATCTAACCTACAAATGTAAAGATGTTTATTTTTATGCAAGTAACTACAGTAAGTATCCCTTTTCCTAACACTAGCGAGAAGGCATCGAAACCATAAGGCTCGGCTCGCTTATTAGAAAGTGTTGTTTGCCGCTGCGCGTATTGCGGGGGTGCAGTGTACGTAGATACACGGGGCAATATAAGTACATGAGCAATGTCATTGATAAAAGCAATAAAGAATACAAATTCGTAAATATGTCTTAGATGCACAAAACCTATCTGAACTCGTTTGGAATTACTCACTTTTCACACAGTCATCAAAGACGATTATTTATTGTTACAAAATCTGTCTAAGTTTCTATTCGCTTGCATGTGAAAGGGTAAAGGTACAATTAATTGCATAAACATGTAGACACTTTTCACCTATTATCAATGCTATAAGGTGAAAAAATGTATAAGAACATTTTTTATTTATGGCCTTGACTCAGTATACACTGATGGACAAAACACGATCCGCCGGCGCGGAAAGCGAATGAATTATAAATGACGTAAGGAACGTCGTTATACCTAAATGACGTTTGTTACTGGAGTGACGGTCTATGAGAAAGAAAATACAAGTACGTTCCTCTACGTTATCGATGTTATCGTATATAGGCACGTCAATTTATGTAATTATATCCAATATGCCCATACATACTATTGACATTTAATAAGTAAGGTTATCAATGGACCTTTAAGGTCTTTTTACAATGTCTGTATATTTATGGTAATTAAATTTTATTTTTATGAATATATACAGAACAGTGGAATATTTGCTACCCAGCAGTCAGAGTGAATAAATAAAGTGAAGAAAACACAGAAGGACTGCTGTAGAGAAAGTAACGTCACTAAAATAATAATACAGCATTCTTTAGGAAGAAGGCTTTTAAGTTGTTTTGTTACTTTCTGTCAAGTAGCAATCATCACATATGTAAACAATGTCGTAATCAAAAATGTCAGACGAAACAAATTCATTGATACATGAAAACGATCTAAATAATAAATTAAGTAGGTACTACAGAACATCGTGAAAAAATCAGTTAAGAATTTTAATATACAATTAATCAATACTGCAATTAACAATATAAATATTATTACTATGTGGGTAGTGGGTACTTGAATAATGAAATGTAAAAATAGTATAGATCTTGTTTAATGAAAGATATTTAGGTAAAATGTTGTGATCAAATAAAAAAAATATGTATATACTTTTCCTTGGGACATAAAACCTGCAAGAAATGTTAGAATGACTCTTATACCTATCTAGACTATCTAGAGGTACGGTGGTTGAATTTTATTGCAGGTGGATCATTCATTTCTGTGATGAACATTGCATTACAGTTGTTTAAATGTACATACGTAATAACTGGATAGGTTTTGACAAATATTTCATAAACCCTAAAGTATCCTAATAATTGGAGCCATAAGAGTTACAGATTTGTTTTTTTTTACATTTATAAATATGTGTGGTCTTCATAAATAGCGATGAACATTATGTAGTTTGGTATTTTCCCATGTTTAATGTAACGATACCCCACCCCCACTCCCCACTACGGGATTTCAGTAAATAAAAAAAAACATTGCCATTTTATTCTATATTTTATTCTACCACTTTGTCGGCGTAATCAATATGTATAGGTACCTATACGAATTTGCAAGTTTCTAGTACTAACGGTTACTGAGCTACGCTGCGTACAGACAGACGGACATAGCGAAAACTATATTTATATATAATTGCCTACGGAACCCTAAAAAATACCTATTAAATATCAATGGCAAAACAGTAATCTGTTAATCATAAAAGGGCATTTTATAGGTACATGTGAACACATTGGAAGAAAAACTGTCCTTACAAAGATATAATGCTAACATACTAAGGCCTCTTTAAAAAAATACCCGTATTGACCCGTCATTATATTACGTCATAAGTATTCGGCTATTAATTTAGTTATATAATTTAATCAAAAGGCGATACGTGATGCGTATGTGTCAACAAAGCGAGATTATTAGGAATAAACTTCCACATTAACCGTAAAGTAGTGAAGTCTAAAATAAATTTAATTATGTAATGCGATACCGAGCAGAAAGTTTTGCGTGGGGGGCGGGGAGGGGGAAAACTTTTACGAGCGCCTGACCGCGCCGCTGTGTAGCCGTACCATGAGTTGGCAAGTATCGGTTACGTTAGGTTTTACTCGATACGTAAAGCAGGCCATCGCAGTCGGTCCAATAAATAAGTGCGAGCGCGATGGAATGCTACACGTATCGAGTAAATCCGTTACTTTACAACTCAGGATACGGCTACTAAGCTGCCGGGTATGCCGTACAATTCGAATTCGTCAGCTTGCCCATTACGACCCAATAGAACATCTTATACTACAGATCGGAGAAAAGTATTGCGACTAGTTCCGAGTGACAAATGTTGCGACTAGTATCTTAAGGTGGATTTAGACCAAACGAGCGAATGGTCATTCTATCCCCCACTGTACGAAATCAAATTTTGTGTAACGAACGAATTTCGTAGAGTGGGGGATAGAATGAGCATTCGCTCTTTTGGTCTAAATCCGCCTTAAAGTGAAAAAAAAGTCTAGGTACTCTACTCATACCACTTTTCGACTTTATTCAATGGTAAGTAGTTAAGTCGAAAAGTGGTAGACCACATGTTTTGTTTACTGTATGAGTATCATTGTCTCGCCGTGCTAAATATGCTAACATGCTTAAACAGGGGATATAATTATGTCATTTCTCTATGGGACCTTTAAGAACAGGTATATTTATATCACATAGGTACCTACTTATGTCTAATTACGTGGCACACTATAATTTTGTAAGTCTATATAATATAATTATATAAGTATAAAGTCAGGAAACTGGCTTGCTCTAGCATTATAATAAGAGGGCGTAAATATGCAGCATTAAATTATAATTAGTCCGCCATTCATCTTTCAGTTTGAGGTGCAGATGAATTTGAACATCTTCCTTCATACAGCGTGCTCCTACCATTCGTATCAGTTTCATTTCGGACATTATATATATTCCATATGCGTTTAAGGTCTTATAGTTACAGATTTCTAAGAATGAACTTTTGACAGTTTATGGATTAATATGAGGGTAAGGCTAACAGTTTTTCCGATAGTCTTAACGTCATACATATAAAAGGCTCATTACTAAAGTGTTTAAAGTTCATTCTTAGAAATTTGCAACTATAAGACATTAAACGCGTATGGAATATACATACAATAAAAAAGCAAAAAATAAATTACAAATAACAACTGAAATAAAAAAGAAAATTTGAGGTAGCCTTACTAAACTTAACAAATTATTCTCAATTATGTAATAAACAGCTCATGGAGCCTATTTAAATATATATTTTTATATGCATTACTAGCAATCGCTTTGGCTACTATAAATACTAGTAGCATTTATAATAGCCAAATGTTTAACTCTGTACGATTAATTTATTTTATTATAACGGCCAAAGTAACGCCTGTTGGTACTGCTTAGTTGTCAAACGCTCCAATTTGTCATTGGTAATAAGTTTGATTATAAATCTGCATCTCATACTTGGCTTAAATAAAAGCCCGCATCATGATGATAACACACTGTATATCACCGTTCCATTGCTGCTATCAGGCTCTTAACCAGCTGTGTGAACTCAAGGCTTTATTTGTGTCCAATTAAGACTTAAGGTAAGGCAGACGATAGAGTTGGTTCGAAATGTGAAGGCATGTGATATATATGGACGTGCCTTCCTGCCATACGACGATACTTTCCGCACAGACTACACCGTGATTATGAGAATGCCGATACATTTTAAGGTTATATTCCTGGGCGTGTTTAGAACGTTAGACTAACACATGCATTTTTCCGTTATAACCGACGAATTTTTTTTATCAATGGCAACATTGTCATCATGCGGGGTAGGTCAGTGATACTAACAGCAACTAACAGTAATCTTAATCGAAAAAATAAACTTTTTTTCATAGTTAATAAACATTCGTAGTATGTTTGGAAGCCGCTATTAGGTATTTAAAACCAAATTACTTATTCGGCTTAAAACTACATCTTTTAAGAATTTTACCTTCTTAAATAATTATAACATTATTTTTTTATTATAGTCTTCGAAATGTGTGGGTGAAATTTGTCGCGATACTGAATTCCCACCGTGTATAACCTCCTAGGGCCCACCAATACAAGAGAATTTTTTACTTATTTGGCATGAAATAAAGTTGATTTTAGTTTGTCAGTAAATTTTATAGGACAAAACAATTGCACATCTGTTTTTATTAAATATTTTTTTCGTACTTAATATGTTCTTCTTACCGCGATGATTACCTACAAAATATAACTATCTAAAAGGGATTCAATCGCGAATATTAAATAAATTCAACTTCGTTCCGATGTTTCGAACACTTTACAGGGTTCGTGGTTTGTTCGAAACGTCGGGATGAAGTTAAATTTAATTAACATACGCGACTTAATCCGTTTTACACATGATTATTTCATAATAGAATTTAAATTTGATCGAAGTGAATCTGTACTAGTATTAGGACAATACACCTCAGCACAGAATATATAAACTAACCTCAGGAAGATAGGGATATTTTTATATATTTTATTCCGCTTGCAGCGTGACAATAATCAATTATTCAGCTGCTATACTGCTGTTTGGGATTTAATTGGTCTTATGAAGTAATGATTATGATCCATTATGTATATTTCATAACCTAATGGCAATGACGATCCTTGATATCACTATGTCCGTCCGTCTGCAGAATTGCGGATATTCTCAATGAGCGTTAGTACCTATTAGAAATCGGCAATTTGGTATAAGTGGTTGATAGAACACACTCATACACATATACTAGATAGAACATAGGTACTCATTTGATGCCGATGTCGTCACGCCGTATACAGGATGATTGTTATTGGGATAATTATGATTATGGATCATTAATAATTAAACATGTATTGAATATAGATAGAATAACCGCCACTAGAATTGTTTATTTTAATAAACCTAACTTGCAATATTTCATAATCACGCATATTCAGAACAATTTTGGCCTTATCACCAACTTAACACTCAAGTTCTGATAAATTTTTAGTTCAAATTATTGATATTTATCAGTATTAATGTAAAAATAAATCTACGACCGTGTTTTACGATATGTGTCAAAGAGACAACGAATTAATTCTATTGAAAGTCAGTCATATTTGTCTATCTATATCTTTTTCGGATTTTATTGGCGCACGATATAGTGGTGAATGTTTCTATATCACCCTATAGAAATAAGAATGTAACGTTTTTTTATCCATGTACTCGAGTTTTTGAAACTGAAAAATATGTAATAATAATGAACACAGTTTTTTTTTTAAGAAAATCATTACGACGGCTTAGTCAATTTATTTATCCGTCTGAATAGATTATTGTGGTATTCATCTGCATATTAATTATCTAAATTTGGATTGATCTGATGATTAATGGCTGACAACTAATGATCAATTATTATAATAAAAATATGTATGACCTATATAATATAGGTATCTATAATATACATATATATAACTAATACTTGTACCTAAGCACGTTACCTGTACCTAACTAGTATAAACCGAAACGCCTTGGATAAGACGGTTTAACCTGTTACAGTTTAAGCAACTTAAATACTCTTAATAAATATTTATAAATATCTTAGTTTGTAAATTACCTATGTATAGCATTTGTTTAGTGTGTTTTAGATCACGATGAATAAAAACACCGATTTTATGAGGACTTAATATACCACCAACTATTTAAATAAACAGCGAATATAACTACCTTATACAACGAGCTATCAGTATCAGCTGCAGAATTGCATACCTACCTACACTATTTATGAATGAAGTCACTCATAAAGTACCTACCTAACGTACATATTAGCAGAGCACCGTATGAAGCTAGCAATTATAAGTAAAAAAACATGTCCATTATTTATACATGCCTATCCATATCGTTAGTCAGAAGAAAACAAAAAACGGGGAATTGCTGACTTTCCATAGAATTTGACGTATTTGGGACATACAGTGAAACATCGTTCAATGATATAGTTTTACGTTAAAGCTAACAAATACAAAGTTTTAATTTCGCGATAAAAATAAAAGCGTGATTATGAAATAATGAAAGTATTTAAGTTTCTTTCATATTTTTTTGTGTTTTGCTGACGAACGGTATAGTTACTATGACGATTGTACGGCCTGCTAATTGCTAAACCGATTTTTAACCGACTTCAAATAAGGAAAAACAAGAAAAACTGTCATTTTCTTACACCAGGTGTAGACTCGTAGAGTATCCCACCGCACCTACTAATTATTTGAGACTATTATGTGAGCTCTGAATATATTCTTATGTTCTACACATTTAATTTCTAAAATGTAGACATAATATTCTTGAATCTGTTCTTGATGTAGGTAATAACTGTTAAATCTGTCCCTGTCATAATGTAAGTAAGAATGTGGGAAATAACCTCAAGTTAGGTATCAAATCAGTCTGCATTTTTTTCCTATGAATCCTAAGCTCACATACATTCATAACATAAAATACTGTGACTAGATATATTGTGCTAACCTCGTAAAGTCCATTTCAATGAAATTATGCCTTTCATAAACTTAATAAAGTCTCATTTCCTTTGTTTGATTGATTTTACAAACAAATGAAATTCACCATTATTTCTTACACGGCAAAGTTCAAAAAAAGATTTAATGAAAAATTGTACGGCGGGCCTTAAGAGTTCAAAAAGCCTAAACCAAGCACTTTCAAAGATTGTTTTTTTCCAAATAATTTCTAACATTAGTACCTTCCATCGCCCCTAAATTCTACCTCGGCCTTTGATAAACTTGTTTTTTTTTCTTTGTCAAATGTGACATTTATAATAATCCCTAACACCTCTTTAATGCAGTTATCGTAAATGGCCAAATACTAAATCAGTCAACAGAATGAAGATTAGGCATAGACATTGCAATTAGTCATTGATTAAATTGTGCAATAACATTAAAACGATTACATTCTGCTCGTTATTAACTCGCCAAAATATCCAGCCTGCAAATGCGGTCTTCATTGAAATTATTACGATATCGGCTTTATCAGATATCTATGAATTTAAGCTAGCTTTTATCAGCTTCCATACCCTAGTTGGTAGCGACCCTGCTTACGTGGCTGGAGGATCCGGGTTCGAATCCCGGCGAGGGCAATATTTGTGTATTTAGGTATCACAAATAGTTGTTCCTTGGTCATGGCTGTCTATCTATTAAATATATCGTCGTCTAGTACCCACATCATAAATAAGCCTTTGTTGAGCTTACCATGGGACTAGGTCGATTTGTGTGAGATGTCCCAAGATATTTATTTATTATTTATTATTCGCGGCTCCAGCTTCATGTATTGGTGATGGTTATGCACATATACTCGTAGGTACTCTACAAGTTATTTTGAAACAATTTACAATTCAGAAAATATCAACAACGAATTCAGAAATTAACAAATAATGTAAAAAATATTTGCGATAGAATCATAAATGCATGCTTGAAATAATTGCAACAGGAAATGGTTCACACATATTTTTAATTAATTATATTTAAAGTGAAAGAAACGCGTAGAATACAAAATGTCAGTGTTTTATAGTCTATGAAATTAGTAAAACGCAAACATTAATGAGTAAGTCGGAACATAATTAATTCCTACTGACCTGACAATTTAATTGTAACAGCCACATTAAAATTATAAAAAACGGCGTTATTTACTATGTGTAAAGACGAAAATTAAATAAATTCAACCTTTTGTAGGTACCTATTTCATAAGTTGTATAGGCAACTGATTATTTAAATGGACTATGTTATAATTGGTCACACGGTGTGTGTTCGTTTGTGTAATATTTATTCGTGCTAGAAGTTTGTGAATTTTAAGTGTTCGATCTCTGTCTTGTATGTAACATAGTGCCTGATTGCCTAGGTACCTTATGCCCTGTATTTGTCTATGAAGTAGGTCCACACCATCAGTCAATACTACATTTTGTATGCAAACAACAAATCAGAACTTCTTAGATATTCCGGGAACCTAATGCAGATAGTAAGAAATGGATAGGATGTACATTACAATTCATAAAATTTAAAGTATTGAGCAGCAAATTTTTAATATTATAATATAATAATTACCTACCAAAATCTAGTTATTGGTGTGGGTACACATGGTTTAACCAAAAAATACTGTTTTAAATACTGATAAATTTCGATACATTAAATAATTTTGCATTTCACATAGCGCCCAAACCTCCGATGTCTGTCGTGGTCATATATGTAGATAGGTAGGTATGTATAAAACATATTATATCATTTTGATGACGGGTAGGTACACTAGTGGGTTTTTAAAAATAATAATGAGTATAGTTGCCATTAAACATAAATAAATAAAAAAAAAATCGCCAGGCCTGGTTGAGAGTTAAAACAGTAAGGTTAGAAATAGTGCAAGAATGAGGTGTAACATCCAATTCAGCACTACGTTGAATCCCAAATTCTGAGGCGGTTCCGTGGACTTAAGGTAATGCACGAATACATTGAGCGTCGGCAAGCACACTCGCCCGCACTCCCATTGGGAACCCTCCATGAAACAAAAACATTCCATTGCCTCGTTTAATACTCAACTTAAACTAAAGGAAAGGACATCGTTTTTTAAGATACTATTACATGTTGTATGCCGGCCAGTGGCCTTAAAAGGTAGAATGGTTAATAAATTGTTTCATCCGAATGACTCCAGTCGCTACTTAGTTGCAACTGTTTAATTCAACCCTAATTAAGTTTATCCGTTACAACTTACCTCTTTTTACAGGCATTCCTGCTGGCATTTAGCAAGCACCTGGCGAGGCCGAGGGGCGAGAGGGCCCCGCGCTGCCAACATTGCATTCGTAATGCTCAACTTCACCAAATGAACCCTCCTTGTATGAACATATCTGGGATAGCTTACTCAACTAATTCTTATGTAAACATACCTATAGTGCAGCATTCTTGGTATGCGTACTTTCTTCTTACGCTGTTCCCATTTTATTTATATCAGAAAAGTGTCAATACTTTGTAAGTAAGTAATTAAGTCTAGTAGTAAACTAGACTTAATTACTAAACTCAACAAATATATAATTTAAAAAAATGAAATATACAACTTTCACATTTTGTTCGTACTTTATTCCTAAGCTAGCTGTTTTATTTCCACCACCTTGAGAAAAGTGCATATAAAACTCACTAGATACTTGAGTGACTTAACTTTTTTTTTCCCTAAAAAGGCTAACAAAATAATATACCTATGCAAATAGAACGTTTTAATTTTTTTTCTTAATTATGTGTACGTATAGAAAAGTTTGGAACAGAGGGGTGGGGGGAGGCGGCGCGGGGTAAAGAAAAAGAAGTAAGTAAGTAGGACTCACCCGTTCCTCCTCGCGGATCATCTCGGCGATGCCGGGGCGGATGTCGACGTCGTCGGCCAGCAGCGGCGCCGGCGGCGCGGGCGCGTGCGCCGCGTGCTCCGCCAGCAGCTCGGCCGGCGTGCTGGGCGAGCGGCGCGGGCTCGGGCCCGGGCTGCGCTCCGCCGAGCGGCGCCGCACCTTGGCCGGGGACTCCGCCTCGCGGCTCACCGGCCTCTTGGGCGCGCGCTCCGGCCCCCCCGGCCGCAGCACCGCGTGCTCCCCGCTCACGTCCGTCAGACCCCTGATCTTCAGCGTCTCCGCCACCTTCAGCAGCGCCGTGATCTGGTCTTGCGAGACGTTTATCTCGCCGCGGTACATGAAATCGACGACCGCCTTCAAATCGCAATACTTTATGTCGCGCATTATTATTATGGGGTGCCGGCATGGATTGTCCATGAAGAGCGTCTGGAAGTACGGGCTGCAGGCCGACAGGACCACTTTGTGCGCTTTCAGACTCTGTCCTTCACAGGCGAGGGTGACGTCCACGAACGATTCCGTCTGCAGGAGCTGGTCGAAGCAGTTGGCGAGGTTGCTTTGGTAATTGTTCCATCTCAAGCAGAATTGCTGGGGAGACCCATCGGCGGTTTCGCGGCCCTCCATCGCCGCCCCGGGTTCGTCCTCGGCGGGCATTTTTTTATCAGTGTCGAACTCGCATCTGCAATGTTACGCGGAATTAGAACGCGCGATACGTGCGCAACATGCGACGGCACGCGAGGCACTGAGCGGGTCCCGCGGGCGACGGCGCCGAGGGGGCGGAGCGCGTGGGCGCCGGCGGCCAATGGCGAGCGCGCGCCGCCCCCGCCGCCACGCCCCCGCCCTGCGCCCCGCGCCCCGCCATCGATCGCGCGCGAGCGGCGCGCGCGCACGATGCACTCTACGCTGCTTGCGTCCGTCAGAATAGATCATTGCGTGCGTGCACCACAACAATTGTACTGTTAAATCCATAATTATATCGAAACAATCTTATTAATTACAGATATTAATCAGACTACAAATATTCATAGGTCGTAAATATGCCAAGATAGTGTTTATTTATTTAAGAGTGAAAATAGATTTCCAAGAACAATTGCAATGAGCGCGTAATTAAATCTCTTAAGAAGTTATTTAACTAAGTGAATTGTAAAAGGGATATCGAAGTTACATATTTATTTAGGTACATAAATTAAGCTAGAATTGGGGTGAAAAGCATTCGATACCTATGTAGCGTTGATTAGCTCTAATGAAAGTGGTAATAAAATTGGGGGGAAATACTTTTCGATGCCTATATTTTGACCACTTTACAGATGGGTGCATTGAGTACCTACTTAAATACCATACATAAAAAGCCTTAGTCGATTGTAGGTATCTTGTTTTTGTGCCTATTTATCATCAGTAATCAGAATCACTTTGTTTTCCATGGGTACCCAAACCTAGTGTTATAGCTACCTATACCAGTAGAAAACAAAAAAAGTAACCAAATCAAAATACTTCCATTATTTCATAATCTAGTAATTTTAGAATACAATCTTGGTTTTATTAGGTACTAATTTCAAACCTAAATCGAGTCGATTCCAAAAAAATACTACAATGTTATTTAAAAAGGCCTTTAATGAAAACAAAATCTAACCTCATAATTTTTGTGTTACGAAGTTAACTTTTGGCACTGAAAAAGAGCCACAAATTCAAATTTTCTATATTATTTTGTAGGCACCTAATAATGATTTTCCAATAGACCCAAACCTTGAGTTCACATACAATTTTAGTTTAAAATTATTAATAAATATTAGTACCTATTAAACGTAAACACGATATGTGTCAATGACGTCAAATGCTATGAAAACACAGCCATATTTGTTTACTTTTTTTTTATTCTGCTGACGAATCGTATCTATAGGTGCGTAACGAAATAGACTAGTAGATACACACATGTACCTATAAATTACAATTTATAATTAGAAAGTATCATAGTGCATTATGTTCATAATTACCACCATTTTTTCCGCGACACTTGTGCTATCGATAATCAAAATTTACTCAAATATCTAATTCAAAATAAGTACTGTGTAGCATTGTACCGAGAAGTTTCATAAGTTGCGAAACTTACATAGAGAATGTTCTCGAGAATCTTTTAAGTGACAGGACATCTTGGTATTTCACCGCAAAAAAATCATAGAACTAATGTCAATGTCACGTAATAAAAGATTACCTCAGACAGTTAAAATAATTAAGAGCAAGTTGATCTTTTTTAACTTTGTACATTCATTTCGTTATTCGACACAAACAAATATGTGTACTGGAAATTGACTTACGATTTTTTTTCATTGCAAGTTTGAGAAAAGCACTATATTTGCTTCGCTTGGAAACCAAACTAAGGCTTTTCGGCCTACTAAGTTTTGTTTCGCAGCGTCTGTAAGAATGTACTACTTATTGCGAAATAGGGACCTACTTACATTAAAACCACGCAACCTTATTTTAAGCCTTTGTCTTATTTATGGAAACTGAGGGTTATTAGTATTAGGTATGCCTCAGGTATGTGAAGTTCCCAACAACTATTGGGACCAGAGTTGGGACCATGCAAAATATAGGTAGGTACGTTTGATGTCGAGTTGCGGAAAATGTCCAGTAGCAATACCATGAGTTTGCAAGTATCGGTAACGTTAGGTTTTAGAGGCCATCGCGTTAAGTTTCAGACCAAAAGAGCATTCGCTGTTCTATCCCCCGCTCTACGAAATCAACCAATCACGTTTTGTGTAACGATCGAATTTCGTAGAGTGGGAGGTTAGAATAGCGAATATTCACTTGGTCTGAATGCACCTTTAGCTCTAATACAGCGTGTGTATTTGATACGGGCGAATATTTTAATGGCGACTACTACCGGACACCGAACCTGGGTGCTTAGACAAGTTGCCAATCGCTAAAGCTTGATCGTCAATCGTAAACGAAAGGCAGCTAACTGTCTTTGTCGCACTTATATGAAAGAGTTACAGAGAGGGAAAACTACGACACGCTAATACCTAAGCGTTAGCGATTGGCAACTAGGCTAAGCATCTTGTTTACATAAATTTCTTTAGGAAATTAAGGTTTTTTTTTCATACAAAATAATTGAGGTCGCAACGTATTGCATTCACTGGTAGTCGCATTAATTAACGTAGACATAAGTATCTAAACGTCATACGAGTGTCATGTCAGTTGGACGGCATTCATTGGGTGCACTTTAGAAAAATAATTACACTTAATTAACAACAAAATTTAACGAAATAATTATCTTATACGATTCGTAGGATCCAATATTATAGCTGAATTCATTATTCGCCCCTATAAAATACACACGCTGTATATCAGTGCGAGCGCGATAGAATGTATGACATGTATGTGCATAATTGTCGTTGCAAACCTATACCTAAAATTGTTTTTTTTTTAATTTCTCACTAGTTGTCCCTAAATGTGAATAAATATCATACATATACTTAATATGAACTTTTGTTCCTCCACGACACAAGCTTTAATTAAGTTTACCGTGGGACTAGGTAGTTTTGTGTAAGATTTTACCATTATATTTATTTATATAGGTATGTCATAAGTCTAGACTAAAATGAAGCAAAATACGTATAGATATTTTCTGTATAATTAGTCTAATTAATCTCGAATGACATAACAACAACTCAAGCGTAGGATCTCGCTTAACCACAAAACAGAATTTAAAAAAATAAACTATCCCCGAAAATAGCTCTGGATTCTTTCTGGCTGCTTGTAAGATGCTTTTTGTTATGACTACAGTTAAAGAAATAGGTTGTAACATAAAATTGTTCCACGAACACAGTTGTACCGTGTTTAACTAAAAACTGTAGATAGCTGTATTCTGACAAGAGGGCCTTTGTTATCAAAACAAACACTGTCTAAAACACTCCGATTTAAATATAAATAAATACCAACGTACCTTACGGTCTATTCAATGTAGAAGTATGGTTATTTTGTAATTTCTTAAAGATGGAAATAAGTTAGGACTTAGAACTGATTTTCAATAGTAAGTTACTAGTATCTGTCAGATTACAATAAATATTAGCTTTGTTCTGCTTTTGTCATGAAATAACACCAACGGATATTTTAATATGTCGATTGAAAAATCGGTCGTTAGATATTTTTATTAACAGGTAGGTAATTGTGAAGCAAATCTACTTCTATAAATAATCAGTACATAGTCACTACATAGTATAAAATAAAGTCACTTTTTCTGTGCCTATGTCCCTTTGTACGCTTAAATCTTTAAAACTACGCAACGGATTTTGTTTGATGAGATTTTTTTAATAGGTAGAGCAATTAAAGAGGAAGGTTTTTTTATGTAGGTATACCCGTGCCAAGCCGGGGCGGGTCGCTAGTAAAAATATAAAAAACTATTTAAATGCAAGAGCGCTCGCGTGTTTCATCGTAGCAATATTTTTCTGATCAGCAGTACGAGTACCTGATAACATATTTATATCTGGTGGCTCTTAAACTTTTTTTTTTTAATAATTATTAGATGTCATATACCAAAGAAGAAATACCGAAGTTTTCCAACGCCGAAGGTTTAGTAGAGAGTGGCTGAAGTGACCGAGTGACTTCGGCAACAGCCGCAAAAACTGAGGACGTGGGTTCAAATCCCACCTCTGGCGTTGGAAAACTTCGGTATTTTTTCTTTGGTATATGACATCTTAAAAATGATATAATTATTTAAATTTGTATACCTACATAGCAGTGTTACTGCAAAATTCAAGTTCAAGTTCATTTAAGTTATTTCAAGTTATTTTCAAGATCACTACCAACTAGGCTACGTAGACCACCAATTGCTGGAGGCATTTGAAACAACTTCATAAGATGCTTTTACATTAAATAACTATGTAGGTACCTAGGTCCGTAGGGCGAAGATGTATTGTATGATCTGGCTATTTGACAGATTTGGGAAGAGTATTGCCAATTGTATCTACGATGTAGTTACATAGGTAATCCTTTTCCTTCGGCATTTCATGGAAACGTCCTAATTCATATTGGCGTCTCAATGAACTCCCAGTACCTATTGCACTGAAGCTAATTGAGTTGACCAGAAATATAAATCAGGACGTTTCCATGAAAATGCGAAGGGAACAGATTACCCACCAATAACATTCTGTAAAAAACTAACCAAGTCTCTACGGAACTGCTTGTTTATCACTAAAAAGTAAGTCGTGTCAATTTTTAGGTTATTTACTGCGATTGTTTTATTATTATAGTTAATGTGGGGTGTAGTTAACTTGGCCGTTGAAGTGTATCCTTCATTTCCTAATTTTAGTAGGGTTTTAGACGAAAAAAAATGTTATTCGTCGATTTTTAGTCTACGTGTATTTCTTTACCCTTGTAACATAAAGTGATATGAATAACTATTTATTTCCCTAAAAAAAGTTTTGTAAATTATACTTGAAACCAAGAACTCAAACATGGTTAATAGTACGTTATGAAGTTATGATACAAGTGTATCACTAAAGTTAAGTTAATTTACTGGGTCCCCTTTAATATACCTAATATTAATAGTCCTAATATGAATTCGCATAACGGATTTGGCATAAATAATTAAGCATAATATTGAATAGGCAAAATAATAAAATTCAATAATGCTTAATACGTATATTACTGATTGTGCATAATTGAAATATGCATAACATTATTAAATATAACTTTATTCGTCCTAATATGGATTAGCATAATCTTAGAAATCAAGCGAATGAGGCAGATCAGGCTAAAACCAAGACAGTAAGGTTAAGTTCAAAAGACTAATAAGCAGGAGCGACGAAGCGAAGTTGAAGCCTAGCTTTCGTCGATATCTCCTACACATCCTAATGAACACGTCAGATACAATCAATTAAATAAAACATTACGTATTTAATAATCAATTTTATTAGTAAAGAAATCACATCTTGGTAGGCGCATGAGGCGCACAGTACAGAGTGTGTACCTATTTAATACGGGCGTATCGTATATTTTAATGATGCTTAAAATAGGATCTAGGGAACCTATTTACCTATACCATGATTTTTGCGATCACAAAACGATAACTGTATCCCGTATAAAATATTTTAAATTGCTAGGATAAAAATGTGTGTAGTAATTAAAATAATCAATAATATTTTCTTCGGTTACCGCGAGGATTACACATGAAGTAAAACTATGAAAACGGATAAACTCGCGTATATTAGCTAATTATAGAACCCTGTAAAGTGTTCGAAACGTCGGAATGAAGTTAAAATTAGTTAATACGCGAGTTTATCCGTTTTCATAGTTTTATTTCATAAAATAATCAATATTTACTATAAAAATGTAAGTAGGTATACATGTATGTCAGTCAATAAAATATGTCAAGACCTAAACATTGACTGTTATACCTTACGCACAACACACAAGTAAAATAAAGTCTAATCTAGTTTTAAATTGGAAGCAATATATAGTATACATATAATAATATTATTAATACGTACTAATCGCCAGTAACTTGGCAGAAATATTAGGTATATAGCATCGGTTTCGCTACGCAATCTATGATCGGTCATTATTATTTTATTTATTATATTTTATAACTTTCATTATGTATACCAATTAGTATTATGCTCATCCAAATTATTCCAAATCATCGTTATGATAGTTTACGTTATACGTAAATACATTATGCGTAATCGTTTATGCGAAATTATGCTTATGCCACTTGAATAGTATGCTTAACAACGCTATGCCAATTTGAAGTATGCGTAATAAATTATGCGAATGAATACAGACTCTAATTTACTATATGGACGAAAAGGCCAACATGACCGATGTACCTAAGTTTCGTGAGGCCCTTGTCTTCAACAAGTGCCAGAAAAGACGTGGCAAAATTACAAAAAAAAAACTGCCCTATTACTTTAACGTGTAACACTAATAGCGTGAATTGCCGCTTTATTATTCTGTTTCCAACTGTTTTTTACGGTTATTATCCATTGTCTAGTTCTAATTCTAATTGACGCATCGCTTTTGTTCCAGTGGATTTTAAGTTACAATTCTAATTAACACGTCGCTTTTTTCAGTGGTAAATAGTGACGCGTTAATAAAAATTAAGCTAAATCTTTAATGAATTAAAAGTTTATTGGTGCCTCATCGTGCATGTGCGAAATAATATACAGTGTGTTACCATGACCCAGGCTTTTACGAAAATGGGTAATAAATAATACGCATAACTGGCCGTCGTTTTTAAATATTATAAGTTGACAAATATTTCAATTACCTGTACAATAAATTTTATTTCCTTCTAACGATCAATATAACACGTATCTTACTTAGTTGTCAAACGCTGAGAGTGGTTGCGGACTGTTAACTTTTGTTAGAACAGTAATTGCGTTTAAAATTAGAATTTTTAATCAAATAATGCTCACGGTTTGGCTAAAAATCTCTTCCTCATCACCGGCATCTCAATCCTCGGTTTCAATAAAAGCCTGCACTATAATAATACACTGTATACAATAGCATTGATAATCAAATAAAAATGGTAACTAAACCTGAAAATTAAACAGCCTTTTAAAAGGTCTCTACGTATTATTTTTATAATGCCCAGCTGTACAATTCAAAAGAAGTGACTGTCTTGGCCACCTCTAAAATTAGTCACCTAGGCTGGGTGCTCCTGCACAGAGAAAACAGGCTGGCACAAATTCAAAGGTGATGCACCATAAACCTCCTGTCGCTAATTACTTATAAACTTATATAAACTTCCAGTAAATGTTACTGAATTTTCAGTCAACAAATTTAAGAATTTTGTAAAGCGTAAACTTATATCTAAAGCTTATTATGGTACACAAGACTACATGAATGATAAAACACCGTGGGAGTAATTTAGGATTTAATTATTAGTTTGTTAAAGTCATGACATTCAATTACGATAATTTACGCTTGGAGACCTTGTACATCTCCAAACGTGCATTATATAATGTTATTATTATATACCTATTCGGAGAGAAACCTTACTTCTCTATAAATTATTACTTATAAATGTTGTGACTTTTAGAGACTTTACATCTCTTGTTATTATTATTATATTTCAATTTGTTTAAAATCAATTTTATGTTTTTTTTTTTTTAATGCATGTTAGTTGTAAGATGTACCATCATTGTTTGAAAAAATTATTCCCGCCAAGTTTCTTACCGGTTCTTCTTGGGTCAGCGGTGTAGGGTTCGAACCGGAAGTAGTTTTCATATCTAGACGATTCAAAAGAGTTTGTTGCTATTCCAATTTGAATAAAGAATTATTTGACTTTGACTTTGACTTTGACTTTACTCGGTCTCACTATTCGCTGCTCTCACTAGCGTCTATTTCAGACGATTTTCTAACAGTAGGTGGAGTTTCGTTGTATGTATAGTGTAGTATTTGATCTCACATTTATATTTTTTTCAGTAGTACCTAGCTAATGTAGCTATTTAGTTCCTGAAGACTCTATGCTGAAAGTATTATGATATAACAACGGTCGACATTTTGAGAACACTAATAAAATGCCAAAGCAGCGCAAACATTCATTACACTGGCGCTGTAATGTCCAATTCATTAGACGTACTTTTAATAGTTAGGTGACTACATTCATCAGTGGACATAAAACACGGAAACCCTAAATCAAAATGACGTTCATAAAAGAAGCTATCTGATACTTTTTCATTATTTTACATCACTCATAAAAGTATGTGACGACATCGCGACCTGTGTTCTGGTCACGCGAACATCACTTAAATTGTAGCACATAAAATGATTTAAATCATAACTGGCAGTAGTGCCTGCTAGTCTAGGCGCTTCTTAATTAAGTTATAAAAAAGTCATAGCCAAATTTACATATTTATGGTGCAATAAAATTATAGGTGCCAGCGTGGAACGTGGCGTGTGGAGACTCGGCCGGGGGCTGCCTACGCGCAGCGGCCGTTCGAGTAGGGTAGAGCTTTCACACCATAGCCAACAAAAACCTACGGAATTCAGTGTCCATGTTGAATAAGGTAATTAAATTTCATGATCGTGTCAATCGAAGGCGTCTTGGATTTTAGTAACTAGATAATGTTTCTACGTAAAAGGAATCAAACGCATTATAGAAAAGCAATAAATTATAATCTCATTCGGTTTTTAATAGAACGATATTATGTAATACATAATATACTCACAATGCTTTTTCTAAGAGCTTGTTTCACTATCAGCAAATAAAATATATCTGTCAGAAAAATGTTAGCTGTCCTTTTCATTTATATGCCTGGGGAATAAGACAGTGACAATTTTATCTGAGGGATAGGTATAATATATTTACCAAGGAATTGTGAAGTAGGTCGTAAATTAATGTTTGATCCTTAGGGTGCCTACATCTATTTCGGTACCTACTTATACAGTGTGTGGCCTTTAACACGGGAGAAAAATTAAATGAGTGACTCCTTAGACTATACGCAATAATCCTCTGAAGGTTCCGATGAAAATTGTTAAGTTCGGAGATATTGTTATTCAAAGCACTGGATCTTGGCATCATGATTAAACATCGGCGGCCCGTGGCATTTAGGTAGCATTTGACATTTCTGACAGACTATCGATGTAACCGTGTTTTACGACTCGATACGAGTTAGGTACAAGTCCGGCAAAAGAGACTAATAAAAAAAAATATTTTCAATCATTTCATACACATGACATTCGTAATACATGTTATTTGGATTAATATATTTATTTTCAAAACTACAATTTATGTACATAGATTAAATCTAACTAATCTACTTAACCTAACCTATATCTAAGATTGGCCCTTGTGGCATTGTACCGAGGATGCTGGCGGCATTTCCTCGCTGTATCGCAATACTGATGCGTTGTGCGAGGAAGTCGCCAGCTCTTCGGTCTCTAGTTACATCAACCAGACGTTTCGCGATCTCAGCAAACAATTTGCGTGCGCTGGGGCCCCAAGAACCTAAAGTTTCTACGCCAAACGGTACAAAATCGTACTCTTTGCCGAGGCCCTTATATTTATTACGTTTTAAAAATTCGGCATTTTCAGCCGCAGCGGCTGCCTTAAACGTAGTTCGTTGAAGATGGGACGGTGCCAGGGTATCTACGCAAGTAGCATCCCATACCAACATCCGTCCCAAGCTCCAAGGAACCAAAGACACACCATCAGGTCTCTTGCCATCATCCCATCATGTTATTTTGTTTTTATATTTACCTACACACATTTTTTTACTTTTTGTAAATTTTTCAATGTTTCAAATATGATGATTGATAGCTTTTAAGTAAAGTAAATGAGGGTTCTTGAGTGGCGGCCACGTACCGGAAGGCGTAGCGTGGGTAGGCCCCCCACAAGGTGGACCGATGACCTGGTGAAGGTCGCAGGAGTCCGCGGGATGCGGGTGGCGCAGGACCGGTCATTGTGGCAATCTTTGGGGGAGGCCTATGTTCAGCAGTGGACGTCTTTCGGCTGATATAATGATGATGATGATGAAAGTAAATGAACCCATAATTACAAAAATTCCAAGAAAAAATTACATAAAAGATTTTTTTTTATTACAATATGTGGAAATGATTGTCGATTACCTTATTAATGCACTGTTTAAATTTTCACCCGGTTGTAGGGCACACACTGTACATGTTTTTTTATAGCACTACTTTGAACCACAATGGTTAGAAACAAGTATACCTACGGCCCCCTGATGATAAACAGCCAGCTACCGTAACCTGCTAATCAACCTCTCTGAGAATTATACTCATGGCAGGAATACAACACTATCAATATACACCGTGTTTTTATTGATTTCCGTTAAATAGGACAGGTTATTTGGGACATTAATAGAAGTTGCCGAGTATATCGGCTTTTGTTTAATTCGTAAAAAAATTTTTTTTTTTCGTTTTCATACATAATAATAATTATTAGGTATGTATGATGATGAAACGAAAAAAAAATTTTCACATTTGCTATTTCAATTATTGAAATAGCAAGTGTGAGATAACCTTAAGAATAAGATCTCAGGTGACTGACGGCACATGTCAAAATAAGTTTCATTAGGATGTAATAAAGGTTGCAATACACTTGTTCAGTCATTAAACTTATTTTTTTAATAACTCAATAACAGTAAAAGTTAAGGTACTAGTTTCTTAGACAAATTGATTATTTTTGGCCTAAATAAGCTTCTCTTTAATTTAACGGAAATCAATAAAAACACGGTGTATAACTCTAGTGCTACCTATTCGACTTTGCTTCCGTCTTCCGAGATGACACTTGTCACTTAGCGAGATGACAGTTGCAGTCCCCATACCTCTCTTAAATGACATGTTAGATTTTATAAACACCTTGCGTAGCATTTTTATTCCTGCAGTAGCCGTACTTAGCAAGTGTCGGTAACGTTATGTTTTACTACGCGTATACGTATCGCGCTTGCTCCGATATGTGCGAACGCGATAGAATGATTTACGTATAGTGTAAAACCTAACGTATCCTTTACTTTCCTACTCATGGTATGGCTACAGTCTATTACTTATAGCTAGGTAGTCTCACTTCGCAACCCAGTTCACTCAGGTATTTTCTTGAAAGGCTGGCCTAACATGACCTACGTTACGAATGACTGACGCATAATAAACTGGTTTTGTTCACGGTAATGGTAAATAAATATGTAACACCCCTATTACAGGCTGCCCTGCGGCGTTAAGTGACCAATGAATTAATGACACATTAGGTACCTATACAATAGCCCTGCTGTACACCACAACACTTACAACACCTAAGCACCTAACCAACCGAAAGTACATTTCAATACAAGTGCAAAAATAGTACATTTCGATACAAGTGCAAAAAAATGTTTATTCGACGAGGGTGAAAGTTGGAGCCAGAGTGAAACGAGGGCGACAATTACCCGAGTTAAATAGTACATTTCGATACAAGTGCAAAAAAAATTTTAGACGTTGGTGAAAGTTGGAGCCCGAGTGAAACGAGGGCCACAATCACCCCAGTTAAAAAGTTTTAACACGTGTATGGAACGACTTTTTTCATCCTTAAAAAGAGAAATTTACGCACGCGAAGCACAAAGTGTATTTTTCCGCATTAGTTAGAAAAAATATATTATAGGAGACTATGAATTGCACCCAACCATTATTGAACGGCAGTTACAAACTCTGTAGATATTGAATAAAGCCTATAGCATATATGTAAATACGTACACAATAAATACAATTGTTTTTGTATGTAAATCTTACTGCTTCAATATATTCCAGAAGGTACCATCGACTAAGTATCTACGTATAAGCAGTGTAGGTACTCGTACTTTGTAGCTGTTTTAAGATTGTACACCAAAAAAGTTGCTTTACTCTGTCCATCAATCCCTGTCAGTAAAAAAGCGGCAAATTCAAATTTTCTATGGGCAGACAAGTCTTCGTGCTTACATTCTGAATTTACCGCCTTTTTCTACTGACAGGCATTGTTAGACAATGGATAGGGTATAAACAATCTACATTAGTTCGTATGGCCTAGCATGTATAGTGCTTTTCTCAAACATGCAATGACATAAACAACAAAAACAACGTGTATTTATTTTTTCTTAAACATGCAATGAAATGTTGTAGTTAAGTGTCAAAAAAGTGGCCGGGAAGTAGCTCGTTGCCGGCCTAGGCCGGCAAGTACCTCTTTTTTAATTTTCATTTGAGATAGGGTTGTGACCTGGCATCTTGGCTTTTAGCCAATAATTATCTGTAAGTAATATTAGTATAAAAAAAAATGAATGGCAAATTTTTGCACTTATAATTAGGTATTTAAATTATATAATTTAAAATAAATGTATAATAACTACTCAAAATAATATTTAAAAAGCAGTATTATACGGCGCGATCCGTCGGCCCCGATCACTGCTTGCGATTAATTGGACCCAACCGACCGCGTCGTCTAATACCGCTTTTTTAAATAAAAAATTTGCAACTTTCAAACAGGTCAATCTTAAAAAAAAAACCGGCCAAGTGCGAGTCGGACTCGCGCGCAAAGGGTTCCGTACCACCAACCTACCTCAAAAACTATAGGAGATAATTTTATCAAACCAAAAATCGTTGATAGAGTTTATTAATGTGCATAACATATATTTTTTTCAGAATTTTATATCGCGTAGTTTAAAAAATAGAGGGGGGGGGACACATTTTTCAGACTTTGAGACCTGATATCTCGAAAACGATTTGCTTAAATAAAAATGTGATGTATAAACTTTCATATCATTTTCAAAGATCTTTCTATTAATACCCCACACGCTTATGTACAACTAAAAAAAAATTCTATCCCTCAGTTACATGTATGGAGGGCCCCCACCCCAATGGTTTTTTTTACAATTTAGTATCACATTCCTGTAGCGGTTCATACAACACATATCCTTACCAAATTTCGTTACTGTAGCATTTATAGTTTCCGAGTAAATTGGCTGTGACAGACGGACAGACGGACAGACGGACAGACGGATATGACGAATCTATAAGGGTTCCGTTTTTGCCATTTTGGCTACGGAACCCTAAAAATGAGGTGTCGGCATGGATTTAGAATATGGATATGGATTTGACAACGTAATTATAATAGCAAGAACGAAAGGGATGGTCTTATGAAACTTTTTACTAGTGGAAGTGAAAAGGGAACGATAATCATCCGTCCTTATCACTGTGCCACTATTTTTTGTGTGTGTGTGTGTTAGATGCTAAGTCTAAGTGCCACACACACAAGTATCTTCTTAAAAAAAGTATGTAGTAAGTGACTATGTCTATCCTTCTTAGTGGCACACTATGTGCGGCCCCTCGGGTGTCGGTGTCGTATTTGACTTTGTTGTGTTTCAAAGACTTAGTTATGTAGTTGATTTATAATTTCTTAGAAAGAAGATACATTTTTTTTGTTTCATTTAATTGCATGTTTGAGAAAAGCATTATACATACCTCGGCCATGAAGTGACGGGTTGCCGTCCGAATACTATCCAGCCTCGCTTCGCTCGGCCGTCTACATATATTCGGCCGGCAACCAGTCACTTCCCGGCCTCGGTAGTAATGTACTATTTCTATGCATAGTTATTGCATACCTAGTGGCAGAATGTCATGATGCCTGTGCCACAAATTTTTGTGGAATGGAATTAAAAAACAGCACATTGCCCGCCTAGGCCTTTAAGATTTGTATTAAATTCCATTAACAACCTCTTGTCCTAGTCGCACCTGAAACGACATACGTCGCAGCCTATCTATTACAAGGAATAGTAAATATATTCAATATGTATAATACAATATTTCATTGCATGTTTGAGAAAAGGTACTTTTTAGGGTTCCGCATCCAAAGGGTAAAACGGGACCCTATTACTTAAGGTTCCGCGGTCTGTTTGATTTATATCGATGCCTGTCATTAGATAATAATTTTGATTAATAGACAAAATAAATAGCTGAAATAGAAACATTATCTTGTAATCTATAATAATTACAATAAAACTTACAATATATCTACAGCAGAATGACCCATTTGCACGCCAAGAACGATGTGCTTACAATGAGCTGCCACCGTGAGATTAACGCAGACTTACTATCTATAGATAGTATTTATAACTCTCGCTCGCACCAATACGGGAGTACGAGTGGGATAAATAGCAAGTATGTCTGCGTTAAACTCGCGACGGCACCTCATGGTAAGTACACTGCTCGACGAAATACCATTATCAAAATCCCCTTGTACTACCGCGTCCGGAGCGAGGTGAGTATATTTGTATTTAATGCATCTTGGCAAATACGCGTAAGTGGCGATGCACAGATAATGTCTACATAATAGTTCAAAGTGTTTAGCTCTAATACCTAAATATTATTCAGCAAAATACATTTTCTCAAACATGCAATGAAATGTTGTAGTTACGTGCCTAAAAAGTGACCGGGAAGTACGTCGTTGCCGGCCTAGGCCGGCAAGTGCCTCTTTTTTAATTTTCATTTGACATAGGGTTGTGACCTGGCATCTTGGCTTTCAGCCAATAATTATCTGTAAGTACCTAATATTAGAATAAAAAAAATATATTGGCAAATTTTTGCTGTTATAATTAGGTATTTAAATGATATAATTTAAAATAAATGTACCTATAATAACTACTCAAAATAATATTTAAAAAGCAGTATTATACGACGCGATCCGTCGGCCCCGATCACCGCATGCGATTAATTGGACCCAACCGACCGCGTCGTCTAATACCGCTTTTTAAAATTAAACATTTTCAACTTTCAATAAATGAGGTGTCGGTGTCGTATATTATGACTTTTGTTGTGTTTCAAAGACTTAGTTATGTAGTTGACTTATAATTTCTTAGAAAGAAGATACATTTTTTTGTTTCATTTCATTGCATATTTGAGAAAAGCATTATACATACCTCGGCCATGAAGTGACGGGTTGCCGCCCGAATACTGTCTACATATATTCGGCCGGCAACCAGTCACTTCCCGGCCTCGGTAGTAACGTACTATTTTCACCTCTGCGACTCAACATGGCGGTTTTGTTGCTTGAAACTAGTGAGCAAAATGCAATTTTTCTGCGAGAGTGAGAAAAGCTAACTTTTTCAATTTCCGTATCGTTGCTTAGTCGCAGGTCATCTTTTCATACTGCGGGGTGTACTACAAACTTTGAACATTTAAACTTCATTACATCCGTCACTTTCATGCCGTTACCGAAAAAAGAGATATTAAACATATCCATTCGTTATTCGACTTAGAAACCTCCATAGCAGGCGCCCAATTTTTTTTAGCATTAGTCTTTGTGGACAGGCGGGTGTAAGCACTAAGCCATACTGCCTAGTAGGCCCCCAAAACGCGGGAATAAAAAACTCGTTCGGATACAAAATTAAATTGGAACTCGTGTTCAATATGTATAACAATATTAAAACTATAATAAACCTAATATTATTTTGAATCATATCAGTGTTTAATTATTCTTAAAATACAATGAAGAGAACAATATTTATCGCGAATTTTATTATTATAATTTTTATTTTTTTATTGTGGACGAATATTTTAAACGTAAGTATACCTAGTTTCAGAACGCACTTTATATTCTTTAAAAAGTTAGCGAGATTGTACTTTTCAAATGTTAGTCGTTTTCTTAGAGATAAAATATAACTTAAAACTAAAAATTGTGTTTAATATTAGTGAATCAAGTTACGAAGTCGAAGTTTTAACTCCTCAAGAGTGAGTTTTCGGGTTTTATTCCTTTGCGTTGTATTATATTCTTGCCGAAAAGTTGGTGCTGAGGTGAAAAGTTGTATGTATCATAGAGCAAAGATATTTGTATCTCGTGTCTTTGAGTCCGTCACTGCGCTCAAAATTCTAATTTTGAATTAATTTGATTATAGAATCTTTCGCTTGCTCGGGACTCAACATAAACACGAGAAACGAAAATCTACTTTGCTCTCCAGTTGAACATATAACAATTATGCTCATTAGTTAGATTGAATCTGAAAATCTTAAATTATATAGCTACGTCATACAAGTACCTAGGGGGCGTTCAAGTATTACGTAACGCAATTTAGGGGGAGGGGGGGTCTCTTAAAACGTTACGATGCGTTACAGGGGCGGGAGGGGGTCTTCCTTACACCACGTTACGTAATTTTTTTTTTTTTTAAAGTAAATAACTAGGGAATCAAAACTCTCAAATTGGCAACCCTTTTCAGTTATGTTTCACGGGGAATCCGATAACCGCAATTCAAACTATACCAAGGATAAAAACTATAACATAACTTTTTGCAACTTTAGGGTAAAAATGGTCATTTGAGTGTTACGTAGCGCTTAGAGAGTGGGGGGGGGGGTACAGAAGAAAGTTACGGTGCGTTATAACGGGGGGAGGGGAGGTCAAAAATCTTCAAAAATTGCGTTACGTAATACTTGAACGCTCCCCTACCTACATTACACACTTATCCAATTGGTATCCTAGGCCACAGAACCATGTCAAAATGACAAATGTAAGAGGATTTTTACAATTTAACTTATAACGTCACTTTCACATTGAATCTGAATGGTTTCAATGGGTTGTGAAAAGTGTTACAACGTAAAATGTATGTATTACTAACGTCACAGGCCTACGTAGGCTACGGCTACCGCTTACTATCGAACGGTTCACGTGCTTGTTTGCCAGTTTTGCCACTAACATAAAATTATTACTAATAACGTTATTACATCGTAAATAAACTAACTACTTTTTATTTTCCATGACAATTGTCGCAAGGTTTAGAACAATTTCCATTAAATCTTGACATGAGACATGAGGTTCGGCTTATGTAGTAATTTCGCTACAACAATTGTGTTTTTTGTGACAATTGTAATTTTGCTACACAAAAAGTAGTTAGGTATTTACTGCTGATTTATTTAAGTTCCTGCATGCACTACATTTTATGTTGGTGGCAAACAAACACACGGCCCTTCCCGGTAACTGCAGCCTATAGACGCCCCCAATTGGAGAAACATATTATATGAAATTACAATTGTAGCACTTGTCAACGTGGTGGAATTGGGGGCTGGTCCATCACCGCCAGAAGAAAAATAAGATATTTGAGTACTTATGTCTTATTTAATCTGATAGAACACTGTTATTTAATCTTTCAATCTAGTTCTGCTGTTATTTATTTATTTATTTAAGTGCAATAAAGCACAATCAATGAAAAAAGTACAAATGGTGGACTTAACGCCTTATGACATTCTCTACCAGTCAACCATTGGGTCAAACTTGAATTAGGTGCAGGATCGCCCACATCGCTGTTCTTGCGTTGTATCTTGTAACTTTTAAATGGGAGGGAACTTCGTTAAGGTGATTCCATTTTCATACCTACAAAAACCATTAACTAGTTATACACTATAGCCAACTATATAAAATGTACCCATTTAATTACTTTAAGATAGTCATTTACATTCAATGAACAGATGTATTATTAACTATACAATTGCATAAGAATGTCATTTTGAGGTATCATTACTGAGACAATATATGGTCTCATGGTTGTTTTTTGTATCAAATAACTTCATATTAATTTACCGCAAATGACTATTAGAAAGATATAGATAAGATACGCACTTTTAACTAGTTGGAAACAGTGTGTCATGTTTTAAAAACTCACAATTTTTTTATAATGAAGTACGATCTCCATTAAGAAAATATTGCGATTTATTACGAAACATTAAGTTATTCTGACTTGGGGAGATTTTCATTTATGGTTTTATTTTAATTTAGTCCACGATCCATCTCTAAGTACCTGATAGCTGATATGTAGACCTAAATATATGTAATATTTACATTAAAATAAATACAATTTCCATTGGGTAATAGTAAAATACACTACACCACACTGGTCGTATGGTGACGGCAATAAGAATACATTTGTCACCACCCCAACTCTTCCTGCGGGTGTCGTAAGAGTCGACTAAGGGATTGAAGTGTCACTGAACGAACATTATTTGATAAAACATTGACGATGGGCAGCAGCGTCATCATAGTGGACACATTATTGCGATCGCTAATCCGCTTGCCCAGCGTGGCGATTGGGGTATTTGCCTCCTAATGCGTTTATACGCATAGTAAATAGGAGAGTCCTACGTCCAGCAGTGGACTATCATAGGATGATGATGATAATGATGATGAAAAGACACTAGTCTCTGTTTCTACTCAGGACGATTCAGAGATGTTTCGAGATTGAAGTGAAACGCAAAGCTCGTTTTATTTCACCGAACAGGTTTAAGAAAACTAAACATTTGACGAGCGTATTTATAAAGACAACTTTAATTGTATTATTTGTATAAAATTTCCAAGAATATCAAACAAAAGGAATGGACAATGACATCATTTTGTAGGATTACGGTGAAATACTATTTCATATCTTTTTAAGTAGGCGGAGCTGCAAACACCGTGCGTGGATGTATTTGCCTTGTTTATGTACATAAGAGAAAGAGTATCTAATAATTAATCTACCTGTTACTGAAATAAAACAATTTTAATTTACAGAAACAAAACGACGATATTTGGGCTTATTAGCTTACGAATAAGCAGATGAGTATTTATTGTTCTTAATCTTAACTGAAAAGTTTGATAAACATTTTTGTTTCTTAAGTCGTAGGACAATCATCATATTCATCATCAGCCCTTGACCGCCTACTGCTGAGCGTAGGTATCTCTTCGTGAACGCCATTCTTGTGTGTGTGCCATACGTCAACCTTACCTAGAAGCGACCCACAGATTTCGTAATATTATATGACAATATGATATATAATTTTTGACACAAACTTACAAATTCATGAGAACGAGAAATATAAGTGTAAGTGGTGTCCACTGGCGAGCTTAAGGCTGGCTCGTTCCTCGGCCAAACATAAAAACCAATAGAATCCAAAGAAAACCATTCAGAGTGAGAATGTAGCCAGCTTTATGGGTGCCCGACGACAGAAGACAGATCTGGGGGATTTAAGGTTTATATAACAAGTCGGCGTCAAATTGTTTCGTTTATAAATTTTATAATATAACTATTAATCATTTTTATAATTGTTTATAAGTTTTGTTACTATACGTTGTAATGTTTATTTAAAATAAATATTTATTTTTGAAAAATATTGTACGGTCTTTCATATTAACCCAAAATGAAAGATTTTTTTACTCCGGCTGCGCAACATTCACAACGTAGAAGCTTTTATATTAAAGGCCAAGCCACACCAGTTGTGTGTGCATGTGCAACACGTGTACCGTGCAACAATGTGAATGTCATATTAGATGGCACACCGCTTGACTTTTACATACCTAAGCTACAACGTGACGTCACGCACACTCGCACACATTTGGTGTGGCCCGACCTTAAGATAACAATAGCCAAGAATAATGAAAAGAACCTACCTTAGCAATACTTACATTAGCAGTGTAATAGCATTTTAGCAATTTATTTGATTTGATTTGGAAATGAAGCGTGCATATACATTTTATAATGTATATATTTAATTAAAAGATACTTACTGATATCTTTAACTTTAGGCATTGGTCCAACCAAAAACGAGTTAGAGATTGATAGCTGGGCTATGAAAACGAACAGAAGATAATCGCTCCCGTGTAAAGAAAAGAGACTCGGCGCTGAGCTACTAACCATACTTACCAACAAATTTATTAGCTATGGAAACTATAATATGAGAAAATAAACTTGTTAAAATGTATAATGTATGACTGATTGTTACATAATAAATAAAATTAAAAATGCCTACCACCAACATCAAAATTTATATATTTCGAGTTACCCATTCAAATCAAAAAGTCGAATATATGATCGAACTTTAAGAGTATCGATTTTGCGATACGCCTCCTGCGTATGATTTTCTCTGAGCGGTACTGGACTGTACATACCTAAAAAAAATTATGAAGGCCTTGGCGCGGCATTTGCGTGAAATAGGTGGCTATCCGTGTTCCGACTCCTATTGTTCACCGAATATCGCTCACTATCACGGGAATTCCGGGAATGGTGCTATATTTATTTTTAGTAATATACCTAGGGATCCTACGCCGAGTAGAAACCGATTTTTCAAATGCACATGGAACATGGAATATCCAGATTTTTTTTGGTGAAGGAAAAATATTTACCAGTCCTGGGGTAGGCTTTGTTTTCAAATAATATTTCCAATACCCACATTGTAAATTTAAAATTTGACAAAAGAAGACTGTAAACATAATGTACCACTTTTTAATCGATTTTTCAGTTAAGGTTACCTAGGTTAAGGCTGCTGAGATATCCGGTGTTTGGGTTTCTATAGAAACATGACACGTCACCAAAGCTGGTTGAAGTACCTTAACTCTGATATTTTACTTACTCAAAAGATGCACAAAATTCTAAATAAATAATATTTACAATAGGTAAATTTTTAATGTTATGAATAAGTAAAAAAAAAGACATCAGGATACTTTTAACAAACATCTAAACATCTAAAACTGAAGATGCTGAGAAATATTATCTGAGGCTTGCCTAGTACGAACGAGGGATTAACAAAACGAAACATCCTGCTGTTATCCATGACCGCTTTGCGACTTTTAAGCCATTTGGAGTTACACTTGTACTATGCCACTTCACTACATAATTAGAAATTTGTTTACCTTTTTTACTACGTAAACCAATTAAATAAGATTAGACTTGTCGTATTGCACATGATTTCCAATCTTGCAAATTGTGCGGAAGATAAGTCAGTAGGTATTGTAATTTGATTATTTTTAATTTATTTATCTTTTAAAATATTTCATTGCGGTATATGTATAAGTAAAGCACTCAGGTTTTTTAATCTCACGCTAACTGGGTGTCCCTTAAAGTAAAAGTGCTCAAAATAGACAACTAAGGATAAATAAATCTGATCATATTGACTTTGGGGGAGGCCTATATCCAGCAGCGTTCGGCTGAAATGATGATGATGATGGAGGATGAATAGGCTGTAAATGATATAACGAATGAAAACTACGATATCCGCTACGAATGACCCATAATTCAGAAATGCCCTCAGCAATGGTCCAAAACTTAATCGAATATCTTCCATTAGGCGTCATCTTTATATTAATCGTGCTATTCATAGTCATTGATTTATAGACAAAAACTCCTCACACATAATAAAAAAATGCACAAAGGTAAAAAGAAGATTGGGGATGGGGACTGATTCTTTTTAGGAATTTAAATTGTGGTCCATAGTTGCAGTATTGGACTATAGATGCTGGGTAATTTTACGGTACATAAAAAATATTAAAAAAGTATACATAGAATAGTAATGATAAAGGTACCACTGCAAGTGCAGTCGCCTGCACGCGGCATGCACATGCACCTCAGTTTTTCATACTTTCCGGATTTGCGAAAGTGTCAACATGACATGCGGTTAATTGGAAAGGGCGACAGACAGACGATGTCGTGATATGTCCGAACACGAAAACAAACGTTTTGTCGAACAAATTCGTGTTTATTTTTATCTCATTTTACAAGATGTCAATTAAAACTGCAGTACCGTGAGCGATTTTTTCATATTTAAAATATAAATTTATATTTACTACAACTGTGTTGAGCTACTTAATCAGTCCCATATTTTACTGTAATAGATGTTGTTTCGCTCGCTGTTACCTTTGTAAAAGCTTGAAGTACCTACCGCGCGAGACAAAAAAATATATGACTAAAGTAAAACTGTTTTTCTCTAATTTTATTTACTACTTTTCTCTATACTATTTAGTTTCCTACAACTTCATTCTACCTTTTAAAATTATCATTTAAAAAAGTTTACAGATATTTGTGTGACATTTTAGTGTTGCAGCTTGCGACTATATTTCATCCCTGTAATATTTATGATAATTTGGATCATGATTTCATAATTTTTAATCGGTGGACTTTGTACCTATAGGGGGAAGGAGAAAATAGTTTTTTCTTTCGTCTTTTCCTTCAAGAATCAATCATTGTTTAACTCAAATGGTTGTCTAGATATTTGGCAATGTGACAGACGGACGGACGAATAGAAGTCTACGGAGAACGGAACCCAAAAACATTAAGTATCTTAAAATCGAATGCATTGAAGTCTGTTAAAATGTCAATTACTTAATTAGAAGGAGTTAATTACAGTACCTAATGTACCTGTATATTATATACCGTATATGTCTTCGATCGCAATTGATTTCTCAAGAATGAATATTTTTCATTCGTTTCAATTTATCATCTACGTATTAATTGCTCAAGACTAGGGTCACCGCACACAGTAGGTATTGAATAAAATCATCTCTCACCAGTGAAACTCTTTTTTTCTTATATCTTGTACTTATATACCTATACTTATAAAGAAAATACAATGCCACCATTATCGAAACATTCAAAATAAACTACAAATTAAAATAAATTTTAGAATCGAAACAATAAAATAAACCGACTGGCACTGTCATAAAATTATCAATAGTACAAGTTTCCTTGGTATTTTCAGGGAGTTGTCCAAATTTATTTTTCTGCCTCAATTAGCATCAGTGGAATCGATACAGAAGTTATTCAGATTAAAAATAGTAATGTATCCAGTACGTTCCCTTGTAACGCTGTCCTTGTATAATGCTTATGTCACATTACTTATATAAATTGCTGTTTGGGCAATATCAGCGTACAGAAAATATATTTTACTAATAATCGAGCGATTTAATATATAAATATAAAATAAGATAAATGTTTCGGCAAATACATACATCTCAACTATCCTTAGTACAAATTCAAGAGCAATAAATAATATTCAAAATTAACGAAGTGTACAACTACCTTAAACTAAGAAAGAGGAGCAGTCGCCCCTCCCAGACTTTTACATTTCATTCCATAAATCCATTTTAATGGAAAATCGATGATATAATTCAATTACTGGATCGCCGCAGCAACGCCACAAATCGCATTTTTCTTACAGTCCTTTTGTTTCTTAATAAAAGAAAACAAAGTCGCTTTCAAACAGAAAAAATGTAATAAAATTGCAACGAGTCATTTGCTAAATGGGTTGAGTAGGTAGGTAGTTATTGTTTACGCTCTGAAGACTTGGCCGGGCTGCGCTTTTATTATTTCGCAATGAAACAAATATTCATTACCCGCGTTAATTCATGCAGCATATTGTAACCCGAATTACAGGTTACGGCAAGAACAAAGCTTCTGAGCGTTTGCGTGATTGAGGTTGTGTTGTGGCTTGTGGCGCCAATGTGTAGCTACCGAAGCTCATACTGCGCGCCAGGATATCCATCTGACTTCCCGAATCCCCGGAAAGAAATATGAGAAACCAAAAGTTTTGAGTTTAATTAATGTTCAGCGGGGAATTCAAACAATTGTCATTCACGTTAAATCCACATAAAATGTCCCGACTGTAATAAAACCTAAAATCACTTTTAACTCCAAAAACGAAAGCGTTGATTCTTACAAAATTATTCTTTGCTACAAGGTTTAAAATAAAACTAAATTCAAGTATCCTCCGATCTATCATGAGGAAACAACTATGGCCTTTTAAGCTATAACAAAGGATAAATGTTTTATACTTTGGGGTCTGTAATATTTGTATGCTTAGGAAAATTTGCAGGCTTTCCACTGGGGGGTATGAGACGGGTACCATTTATAATTTATACTTTTGCATTTATCGTTTTACTTTACTGTCATTAGGAAACAGATGTGGAGTAATCTTCTTTTTTGGAAATCCGCTAAGAAACGAGCCTAATTTTTACTCGTAAAAAAGTACCAAAGAATTTAACAGAAAATAAATACTTGATAGGGAAGTTTATTGGAGCAGGAATGGAACAGAGATGTCGGGAGGTTAGGAAGCAATCGAAAGAGGAGAGAGGAGTGTGATGAAATGTACGAATGTTAATAACGCGACCGCGGACCGCCACTACGAGCTCCGGTGGGACTGCGAGGCGGCGGGGAACCATAAATCTATTGACGCGGTATTTTATACATAGGTAGGAACATTTAATAAAACCCTAACTACGTGCGAAAATGACATAGGTATATATCTTGACAGACGATTAAAACTCCACATTTCCTATGGGAAATTTTATCTAATTGCACTTTCAAATTCAACCGCACTTTCCTTCCAATTGTAACCTATTTTTAGGGTTCCGTAGCCAAAATGACAAAAACGGAACCCTTATAGATTCGTCATAATAATATCCGTCTGTCCGTCTGTCACAGCCTCACAGCCGATTTACTCGGAAACTATAAATGCTACAGTAATGAAATTTGGTAAGGATATGTGTTGTATGAACCGCTACAGGATTATGATACTATATTGTAAAAAAAACCATTGGGGTGGGGGCCCTCCATACATGTAACTGAGGGATAGAAAAACATTTTTAGTTGTATATAAGCGTGTGGGGTATTAATAGAAAGGTCTTTGAAAATGATATGAAGGTTTATAAGTCTCATTTTTATTTAAGCAAATCGTTTTCGAGATATCAGCTCTCAAAGTCTGAAAAATGTGTCGCCCTCCCTCTATTTTTTAAACTACGCAATATAAAATTCTAAAAAAAATATATGTTACGCACATTGATATACTCTATCAACGATTTTTGATTTGATTAAATTATCTCTTATAGTTTTTGAGATAGGTTGATTTAACTGTATTTTTTAATGATAAATTGATAATGGTACGGAACCATTCGCGCTCGAGTCCGACTCGCACTTGGCCGGTTTTTTTATAAAAGAGTATAATGTACAATATTCTAAGGCGAATATCTCACAGAATTTGTGTTTTTTAAACGACGAAAAAACGGGAGTGTTTCTCATAACTACTCGTATATATATATGTATATTACCTATACACTAGTAATATATACGAGTATTTACAAGCTATATACATATAAACGATATAATAGTAATTAAAACCTCTATCTGGTGCACTCGGATACCTGTAGGTATCATAATTGGTCAAACTTCGCTCGATAGTTTTCAGAGCTGTTTTTATTTGATTCCATGTAATTTTATATATATAAATATACGTCTATAGCATATTAGCATTGAAAATAGTACCTACAGTTCCTAATGTAAATTGTTTATGTTTTATCCCATTATAACCTGAATTATTTCAAGTCTCAGAATTTGAAAATATTCTAGAATATTGTTTCTGAGGTCAATTTAGGCTAAATGAAGCTTTACCATTTTTTTATTTCTGTAAAAAAATTCGGTGCCATATGGTAAGTAAGTACCGCTAGGTCACAATGGGTTAACGCAAAATCCTGAAACTTTTGCTCGTCTTCACTGTTTGTTTTCGAGCTTCGCACCAGATGCCCGCCTTAACAGACTCAACAACAACAACGTAGTAGATTACTATAATAGGTACTTCTCATACAGTAAATCAGGTGTATGATTATTTTTGTCAATGTTGTTGGGATAATCCCACATCCACAACTGGAAATTCCGTGGCGCGCGCTCTCCACCGTGACTTTTGTTCCCTTTGTGACGGGTTCACGTTATTATTAAAAACAATAAATCGCTGAGGGCGCCACCTACCACTATTGCTTCGCTTTCACATCGCAATAAGTGTGCAAAACTCTGCAGCGTAATTTATTTTTCTGTTAATAAACTTTTTTATTCGACACTCGAGTTTTTAATACACGGAAGGTCTGATTTAACGTCGATACGTCATAGTGACGGCGGTCTCTAGTGGTAATGTTGTAGTATTTTATGCAACCCTTGTATAAGAGAGGTCAAAAAACGTGAGTGGCGTGGGTAACAATTTAAGGCGGTCTTAAATTAAAAAGGTCTAAATAATTTGTAGTCCCCAATACAAAGCACACATTAAATAGGTAAGCTTTTTATAGATTGTATTTAAATAACGCATCTTCGTAAAGACGTCATTATCACACGGCATGTTTCTGTTCAGAATTTGTCACCTCAGGTCATTTTCGTTTCGCTTTTATTTCAAGATTTACAAGTCTAAGGTACTTAGTACAATCTTAAGGTTCTCCATTCCATACTACATTATTTTTTGATAATGTTCCTTTTCATTTACTAATGAATAATAATATGCGTTTTGGAAATGATGTAACTTCGTATTATACTCGTATAGTTTCGTACGTACTTGACACTAATGACTAAATATACGATTTTTTTTGTCAATCTAATCCAACCATCCCCAGAATTATTAAATTAATGTATAACAATTCTCTTCTGATTATATTCATGAAGATATTGCCAATTCCAATGTATTTTTATTATTTTGTCTTTGAGGTGCAATGAAGAGTTATTGTATTGCATTCTAAGAGAGCTTTTGTTGGAGCTTAAGGCTCAGATTCCCCACTATGTTTATTTTATATCAAAAGCAACTAAGTAAGTAAATTTCGATCAACTATACCGATTACTTTTGGCCCAAATATTACTTAGGTAGATAGGATCTCCTGATTAAGAATTATCGTGTAGATTCAACGACGTATATTGGAAATGAAACAAATAAATCAGAAGTATCAGGTAACTACTTAATTCGTCGGCTGACAAGCAAAACTCACTATAAAACTGTCACTACTCTTAGCAACCTCTTATGTCAGTATTGAATCAGAACTGACACAAGACTTATATTTTTCAAGGTAGGTATTTGTTACTTAGTGAGTTTTGCTTGTCAACCCACGTAATACATATGTCTGCCGTCTGCCTATTGCGATATTGTGACGTTTGAGCAGAGGTTATACCTATAGAGGATATCGGTATCCGCAATAATTACCAATAAATATTACCACTAAATCTTGTTGTCCAAAACGCACCGCATACAGTGTGTAAATCTACTACGGGCGATAAATTAAATCAGGCAATATTCATTAGTGTGATCATGGATTACGAGATTTTTTTTCAATTTCAATTTCAATCACATTTTGTGTAACGAACGAATTTCGTAGAGTGGGGAATAGAATGAGCATACACTCATTTGGTCTAAATCCACCTTGACCAGAATCTGTTCTATAGTCCTGAGAGTCCTGACATAAAAGGGACGTAGTTAAGGAAAACGACGTAGTTAAGCAGTCGCTCGTTTGGTCTAAATCCACCTTAATATTGCAATAAAAAAACCGGTTTATAATGAGTTATGATGAAAAATAGTTAAATGATGAATGATTTTATTTTCTAAACATGGGCATCAGGACCATCTTTTGCATTGCAATGCTTGCAATAACTAACTTATACAAGGTGTCCTAGTTAGTTATTAACATATCGATTTACATAATAGTTTTATGACGGGATAATACATTTGTAAGTGATTTTACCTATCTCCAGTATTACGATATATTTTGGCGGTTTCATTTCACGATATATTTTGAGTTGGGGTGATGCGATATTATTTTCTTGTTTCCCCAATTGGAGAAGAAGTGACCATCATACAGGATGAAAAAATGAGTTGTGGGTAATAAATAAGTACTACCAAATTTATCATATGTAAAAATAATGAGTTTTTAAACCGGAAATAGAATTATGTCCTATCTATACTTATTCGAAGATGTGTAAGAAATTTTACTTCATGAAATATTTCAAAATATCTACATTAATTACGTACGTCCTTTTCAGTAAGTTTTACATCGATTTTATAACCAACTCAAATTAGTAGAAACTTTATGTCATCATAATCGGTACCAATTTAACACCACCTTCTACATGTTAAAAGTATTTTGCATTCGTATATCCGTTTGGTAACAAATGTGTCAACATAGTTTAAATACGGAAGAGAAATTTCAGCTTAACCGTCACATCTTTCTATTGATGCTTGGGCATTCGTAAATACCTAAGGCTAATTCACACATAATGCACACGAATTACAAAGTATTTTAAATAACAGGCACTCGATGCGATGTGACGGTTGATACTAATTAATGACTGGAGAACATATTCACGTCATTGTGATGTCCCGGTTACAATTATATAATTATGTATGAAAGGACCTAATAATTTCATTGTACATATAACTTTAGTGTAATTATTCGCAACATGGTCAACAGCATTCAGTTGCATATATTCACACTAATAAGTACTCTAAACAGTAGTACAGTCGTGCGCAACGCCGCGCCGCCAACACGACATTAAATTGAGTCGCAATCACAGGCAGCGTATTCAGATTGTACAAATATTATCATCATATAATTATATATCAGCCGAAAGACCACAATAACCGGTCCTGCGCCACCGGCATCCAGCGGACTCCTGCGACCTGCGACATTCGCCAGGTCATCAGTCCACCTTGTGGCGGCCCAGCACCCACCCACCCACATTGCGTCTTCCGGTATGTGGCCGCGACTCGAGACAAGTTGCCAATCGCTAACGCTTAATCGTCAATCGTAAACGAAAGGCAGCTAACTGTCTTTGTCGCACTAATGCGCAAGAGTGACAGAGAGGGAAAACTACGATACGCTACTAAGCGTTAGCGATTGGCAACTTGGCTAAGCATCCTGATGTTTTTATTTGATTCGGTGTTATATTAAGAAAAGCGTTGATAGGCGCCAACAGCTGACTTTTCTGGACATAGCATACATCAATTATCACGTTATTTTATTCACTTGCAAAAAAATAATAAAGACGAGAAAATGGTTTTGTTTTACTCTTGCTATTTGATCAGATGTTTATGCAGCCAATAAAATAACTAAATAACGCTGAAAAAAAGGTTCATTAAATAATAATCTGAGCTGGAATTAATTAATTTCACAGTTCTGTTTAAATCTCTAAGTGTTTTAAGAACAATTTGTTGTAATTTTTGTAATACTTTACTACATTTTTACAATCTTTTTACTTACATTTTTGTAATCTTTGTTTTGATTAAAAGCCTATGTACAATTTTATTTCAATCCGAAAAAAACAATAAAATCACAAAAAACTTATTTTTATAATATTGTAGGT
Organism: Thaumatotibia leucotreta; assembly: GCA_025490895.1. Lineage (NCBI taxonomy): Eukaryota > Metazoa > Arthropoda > Insecta > Lepidoptera > Tortricidae > Thaumatotibia > Thaumatotibia leucotreta. Next base: position 48,312 of record JALPQI010010525.1, read on the forward strand.
ACCTAAAACTTAGCTTTTATGTATATATTTCATACGTCTTTGAACTTTTTATAATGAACAGGTCTTGAACTGCTGAATAAAATTATAAACAGAATACAAAGTAAGGTCGTAGTTGCACGCAAGTGTACACCACAAGCGCACTGGGTTATTATTAATAACGGTGGCCAGTGTAATTAAAGTTAACACGTAGTTATGGCGGCTCAGATTGTAATTCCTCTTTAGGTTCGTGTTTATCATGATAGCGGAACGATGTCACGGGGGCTCCACCTGCTTTATGTGACGCCGATTTGTGTTTATCGTTATCTCCTTGTAAATCAGTGTTGATTATGAACGGGCTAGTTTGTGCTCCGGCCCCCGAGTATATACAGTATGACTCTAGGGCGCATTCTGACCGAACCCTATTCCTAATACCTTACAAGTAGGAAAAATGAATTCATTCGTTCCACAAAGCTTAATACCTGGTTGCGTTTTATCCATTGCCGATTGTTTTCATTCGTAAGTATAAATCACTATTCGATAAGTTCCCAAGAGTTAATTTTGTTTAATACGCATCAGTGCGAGCGTTATAGACTGCTTTACGTGTCGAGTAAAACCTAACGGATTCGATACTTGACAACTCATGGTTCGGCTGCTGCTACGCATTAAGCCTCAGTCGCAGTTCACTCGGTTGGTTGTTTTCGTTCACACATCCATTTACAAGGGAAAGGAGTTACTTTATCTTCACTATGTAACCTACAACCCGCCAATAACTCGACGAAGATTCGCGCAGTGGGATTTTTCGTAGGTAACTTGTGCTTCAGGCCAGGGATCCGAACCGGCTTTTTTGAAAAACGCGTACAATAGCGTTTTACAATCTTTATGTAGTATTCAATATTTTATATAATTAACAGAATCGTATTTTTGAAGGACTCCATTAACAAATAATATATATACATACTCGTATATACCGAAGAACGATCACTGCTGGAGGCAACTAAAGATATAGCCACTAATATAGTAAAATAGTCGCAATGCTGGCAATAAATAATTACTTTAGAAAGTTTCCGGCGGAGAAAGACGCGTATTGTACTTTTGCTAAGTGTAACTAACACGTCGGAGGATGTCAATAAAGACTGATTTATATATTACTATTTTTAAGTAGATATACCTACTACCTAATGAAAACAACCGCTGGTAGAGAAAAATGCTACTGGGAATAATAAATAATTATAAACGCAGAAATAATGTTTATAAAGAATGGACAGAGTTACTCTTTTTACCAAAATTAAATGAAATCAAAATAGTAGGATATTTTTTAAAATAATATCTTCAGAGTTGGTCCCAAATAAATAATAATTTAACATATACATTTTAAATAAGTGACTAATACCACCTTTTTAATCTATCTATACATGGGTATATGAAACGCTATATCGCTCTATAACGGGCAGTCATTAAACAAGCAAAGCTTAACAAGAAAACCGAGGTAGTATCGGACTTGGCTGTCAAAAGCACGAGCCCGCAACATTACCTGGCCGCATTCTGAACGCATCTCAAAGCATTCAGCCCGCTTTATTGGAAATGGCGATTTCATAGCCACACCTGCTCCTTTTACCGCACTGCTCGTTTTTGTTTAATGCATTCATTAGCTACAAGAACAATTAGAGCACCAGATCTGATACAAACGTCGGACTGATTCGTCAGAAATTGGTTTCATCGCAAATCATAGAAAATGCTGTAATCATGCCGATTTGTAAAATATTTTTTATATAATGTTTACAGGATAGGCAGAATCCTATTTAATGAGAAGTTATATTGAGATCTTCCTATTTTTTTATGGTACGGAAACCTAATAAACGAGGAGCCAGAGAGTACTCGTATCGTATTATTATACCAAAGAGAATAAAAAATCTTCTAAACTTTATGGCCTATGACACAGATTCACTTATTTAAAAAATTGTTCGGGATATGGGCACCGGTTTTTAACCTTTCATTATTGTCATGTGTGTTATCATTGCAATACACTATTGGGTCACCGGTACCCGCAAAGGCCGACCCCTTTTTGCAAAGCAATCTACACGAAACTTCTATATAGGAACCATGGAATAGTTAGCTTTGATGTCACTCTCACTTCGCTTTGCCGCTTTTGGCACAAACACTGCTGCATCAGACACTAATTCTATACCTGTCCAATTCCGACTTAACATTTTTATTTATAGACAATTTATTTTCATAAATATTTTAATAATCCTTATTGTAATTCTAATTACGCACCTCTGTGAGTATGTACATAAGTTCTTAACAAAATTGACACGTAGATTGAATCATGATATTATTACTATATAGGTTCTTTAATAAGTTCCGTAGAATTGATTATGTGAAAAACACCTTATTTTGAGGTAGCCGTTGTAGCCTGCTTTCACTAATAGGTGCGTACCTGTTTCAAATTCTGAATAACATCAAGATATAATATGTGTTTCTATTGACTCAGTGAGTGGCGTCGATAGACGGAGCATCTGAAATCCCTCATTCATATGCGAGGGCCGGTGGGCTAGCCCAGTTAGAATTAATAATGCCTGCCGGCCGGTGCTAGCCGTGTTATATTTGCTCAATCAACCGTCGGCCCAATCAGGAATTATCGCGAAGCGCTTTACTTCGCATCGATCCGTCGCAAGAAATCTAACTTTGTACTCGTCAATCTACTCGTGTCGTGTCACTTGCTTCATCCCCTTTCCTCCTCTCGCAAACCTGGCGTATCGAAACGAACCGATGCATGCCATTTAGATGTAAGTGTAATTATTGTTGGTTATCTAGGTAAAGCGAAGTTCAAGTAGAATTGGAAATCATTTTTTTTTCTAACGGTATAAATTAGAGAATGGTGTAAGTCAAAGAAAGTCTTATGGCATTAAATATTTTAAAAGTTATAAAAAAACAAGGTTTCTTAAAGCGACCGTAATGTTCTAGACACAACTTTTATATTCCAGATGATTTTTTAAATACTTAAACAATGCTACAAGTATATTATCTGTTCATATCTTGTTTTTTCTACTAACGTCTACTCGTCTAATTGTGACACTTACTTCGATTTGGAGGATTTAGATATTATATCGCGGGGTGGGATAGGTGGATGGTGGACATAAAACCGCCTTGGTTTTCAGCATACCAATCTAGAATCTTTTTAAAGTATTGATAGGCAATGATCAGATAAATGTCTGTCATTTTCGAGACTTTAGTGTTTTATGGTTGACCGAGGGTTCATTCTGAGGTCATATTGATGAACTTTTACTATGGGACCGACATCCAATTCGAAAAAAAATCTGATGTTCCATACAAACCCTGAGAGTCCTGAGACATAAAAGATCAGCCTGTATTTTTTGCTTTCCAATACAACTCTTCCCTTGAGATACTTCTGCATGTAAGTATCCCTTCACATATGGTGAAGATTGACTACTCGAGGCACTGGTCTCACCGCAAGCTACTAAGCTATGAACTATGGGCTATAAAACACGAACCAAAGATACGCACTCCTGTGTAAAAAAAAAGAGGACACGGCGATACTCGCCCGGCGGTGATAGCTGATAGCATGGGCGAGTATCGCCGTGTCTCTTTTCTGTTATGGCGTTAGAGTATGTCCAGATGTTTTTGAGCTTCGTGGCCGCTCCGATATATCTGATGGCGACTGGATAAGGCCGGGCCGCGTCAAAGCAGACATGCAGCGCGTTGATCGGTCGGAGCCGTTTTAAGACACGTGGCGCTTCTCACGTGCGACGTATCGCAAATTACACGCCTTCGTTACTTAGGCGTGTCGAATCAATACCTACTCTATTTCCAAACGAACTACATAAAAAATAAATATCTTGGGACATCTTACACAAATCGTCTAGTCTTCTGCCATGGGTAAGCTCAATTAAGACTTGTTATGTGGATAATAAGCGACGACATATAATTATATATAATAGATATATACATACTTAAATACATAGACAGCCTTGACCAAGGAACAATTACCTATGTATGATAAATAATAAATAATTTCGTGCCGGTCTTAAACGACAACGAAGAAAAACTTGTTCTTTAAACCCAACTTGACCATAGTGGGTATTATAGAAAGTAATCTAAAGGCCTAAAGGACAACACATACCGTATTAGGTCATTTATGACAGTATTTTTGTTTGTGAATATCCTTTACGACACAGATAATTATTTATAATCAATTATTTGATATTTACGCCCCTTTCGCTCAGCTATTTTTGCAAGTCCATAGTAGAAAATCTTGGTCGTTAAAGCAACTTTATGAAAGATATCGACACTATAACAGATCGATCACCGATACCGCTTGAAATTCTGAACATAACTGTATACCTACATAACTCATTTTCGTTGTCCTTTACGACAATAGAACCTAAAGGTATTACTTTCGGAATTAAAACAGTGCAAGGTTAAGGAATTCAATATAATAAGGACGCATTGTTTGCTCAACTTGAAATAAGAAAGTTTTCTCAAACTTGCTACGGAATGTTGATGTTACTTACTTTAAATTAAGCCCGGAAATACTATGTATCCGGTGTCTTATGCTAAGATGATATGTAAAGAGATTTCATGTATTTATTTCACACCTAGGACTGCAAACAAACTGTCTTTTGTTTTGAAACGTCAAATTGTGACACTAGGTCTTGACATTCAGCCACAGAAAAAAAAAATAACCTAAGAACTAATGTCTATACCAACAGGTAAAAGGATACATCAAACAGATTAAAAAAAATGTTAGGCGCGAATGTTTTTTTTTAATGTTGTACGATACTGTACTATTGGTTTATTTATAAATCAAATAGTATGGTTCGGCGAAATCAGTTCATTTTTTTTCATGGCAAGTTTGAGAAAAGCACTATACAAATCTCGGCGAGAAACAGGGTTACAGGCCGCGTATTCCTATCTGGCCTCAGTTCCTTCGGCCAGATATATCTACTTGGCCTGTAACCCTTCGTTTCCCGTCCTCTATAGTAATGTACTATTCCATTACATTTCATGCGTCTTACCTGCATGAGCAGTAATTGGAAGCGCTTTGAAGTAGCGAATCAAGAGCAGCGGTCAGGAAGTGGAGCACGGAGCGATGATCCTCCCGCGATGCGATGATCCTGCCACGATGCACGGAGGGACGATCCTGCCACGATGCACGGAGCGACGGGCCTGCCACGATGCACGGAGTGGCGACCCTGCCGTCTCTGCCACGATGCACGGAGTGGCGACCCTGCCGTCTCTGCCACGATGCACGTAGCCTCGAATCCACCGCGTTGCACGGGGCTGCGTGCCGTCCACTGCTGCCGCCTCCCTGATCCCGCTGCCCCTCACGAAGTTCGCTACTCCTAGTCGGCCACCTAAAGAAATAACCAATGTTGTTAAGCGTATAAAGTCTGTGTGCAATACATAACTTAGAATTTAATAAAAACCATACAAACAATTGAACCAATATTTTAAGTCAAAGTAAATGTCTAAGAGTGAGTGAATTTTCAAATTTGAATATACCGAAATTGTGTTACTCCGTGAAATGTGTAATAGTGTAGAGTGAAATGATGACTAGCATCACTACGCTGCTACTTTTAATCACGATCGCAACGAAACGCAACTGTGCTCTGGTTTCAAGACTTTTCACCAAAACCCCAAAGTACAAGGTAAAAAAAATGTGTAACGAACGAACCATGCTTAAAAAATAGCAAAAAGGCCCCTTCATCCTCAGTCCCTTAATTCTGAACAACTTTCTAACCATTTACTGTGGTAACCGTAAATTTCTATTTCTTTGGTTGAAAGTTAAACAATTCCACAGAGCAAGTGTCTTGTCTTGATGTAGGCTAATGTGGCATTTTTAGAGCAAGAAAGTGTATAAGGAGGTTCAAAAATTATTTACTAAATAAGACAACTAAGGATGAATATTAGGCTATAGATAACGCAGGAAAATACAAACCTTTTGTAAAATGAGTCAACTTCATTGCATGATCATTGTTTTTTGCAATACATGAGCCAAACTTCAAACTACACTCTGTAAGGACGAGTAGGCACAGCAGGACTCAATCGAGCTATATCGGCTTTGATTGATTTAACCCTTAAACGGCTTGACATTTCTCCCTAATCATTCATTTTGTATTCGTAGTTACATTGG